>PVIY010014752.1:0-55690 GCA_004026745.1 Myrmecophaga tridactyla
CTGCCGCTGGCTGGCAGGGTACCCTCCTTTCTCAGGGGGGCACTGGGGCTAGATTGCCCTCTCCTGGGGAGAGGGGGATGAAGGCTTCTGACTCTATTCCAGAGAGAGGCTTTACTTTCCAGGGCTAGTCCACCACCCACCTCACCCCCTTTCGAAACAACAAATAAGTAACAGCAACAAAAAGCAACTTACTACCAAATTCTTAACTTGGTGGCCTGGTTCTAGAGCACCCAAGTTCCTAAGACCAAAGAAAAATCACTGAGTGGGATGTCTGCCTGCCCCAGATGAGAGCTGTTTCCTCCGCACACCCCTCACCCCACCCCCGCCCCAGCGACCCTTTGTCGTGGGGGAAGGAGGAGGTTGGGAGACCCTCCAGGGAGGGTCTGGGCTTCTGGGTCCCCCAGGTATCAAGCTAGCATGGCCCAGCCCAGCCCGAGGGAAGGAAGGAGGGAGAGAACTTCATGGCCAAACCACCCCTACCCACCACCGGAAAAAAACCAACCACCCAAAACCCCAAAGGAAGGAGAATGCCAAATATCTATGGGGAAGCATTTCACAAGTGGGGACTCTCGGTCTGTCCATCGCCTTGAATGGGAGAGTTCTCGCTGAGTCACCCAAAGCCTCCGGTGTTGAAACTGGTCCGTAGCCTTGTGCTGATTAATGAATTACAAACCCCCTACCCGGGCGCACTCTCTCTTCCCCGAAGGCTGAGAAGAAGAATGAAGAACGCTGTGAACTTGAGGGCAAAAGCCTTGGCCGGTGCCAGCATCTGCGCTCCAAGCCAGGCAGTGGGCCTGCGGTGCCCTCTGCTTCCCTCCCAGGGAGCCCCGGGAGCCGCTTAGTCACCTGCCCCAGCCCCCAGCGCCTCATTTCGCCCAGCTTTTGGAAATGGGACAGGCGGCGGGACAAAAGGCAAGGGGGCGGTCGGCCCAGACAAAGGGCAGCAGGAAAAACACCATCACTTGCTGCGAGGCCAGCTCGCTGGCATTTGGGAGAATGTGTCATTGCATTTACTCAAGTGGAAGGGGGAGGGAAGGTTAGAGATGGGGAGGCAGAGGTAGGGTGGGAGCAGGGGACCGGCCGGGTAGGGAGCAAGAGGCCCCCAGGCCAACGCTGCCGAGGGCCAAGGAAAGACGGGGACCGGTTCACTTCCCTGGCTCTCCAGAGTCTGCGGACGGACTGATGCCCTCCCCGCCCCCTCTCCCAGGAGGCCCAGGGTGGTACCGCAGCAGCCTCGCCTCACCTCACCCCCCCTCGGTGTTGTGGGAGGGAGAGGAGCCCCAGAAGCCCTCCCTTCCCTCCTCCCCCCTCCTCCCCCCACCCCGGGGAGGGCCGCTACAATTTGTGGTTACAGCTTTACACGTCAGAAAAAAAAAAAAAAAAGTTTGCAGAATGTCCCACACCGAAAAAAAAAAATCCTAAACCGAGCGAAAAAAACCTGCGAGTGGGCCTGGCGGATGGGATTATTAAAGCTTCGCCGGAGCCGCGGCTCGCCCTCCCACTCCGCCAGCCTCCGGGAGAGGAGCCGCGCCCGGCCGGCCCGGCCCCCAGCCCCATGGACCTCCGAGCAGGTAGGAGCTAGGCGTCCGAGGCCCCGGCCCCCGCCCCTGCCGAGGAGCCGCGAGATCCGGTGGTCGCCCTTCTCCCCCAGGGGAGCCCCGCGCCGGGGCTGGGCCGAGTTGCTGCCCCCGCCAGCAAAGCTCGGGCCGGGGGAGGCACGGTCGGGCGCCCTCGAGAGGGGGCCGGGCGGGGACGCGGCATTCCTGGAGTCTGCCTGGTCGGGCCAGGAGGTGGCCCGGAGCGCGGCGGGGAGCCGGGGTGACCCGCAGACCCGGGGAGGAGGCCACCTGGTGACCGGGTGAGGTGGGTGCTGGGGAGCCCGGTGGATCGAGAGCCGCGCGCAAAAGTCGGAGCTAGCGAGTCCGCGCGGGGAGCGAGGCTGCGGGAGGAAGACGCGGCGAGGAAGGAGGAGGGGAGCTGCGGGGAGGAAGCGGGAGGGGAAGGGAGAGGGGGAGCCCGAGGCCGGGCCGGCGGGAGGCGAGGGAGGCCGACACCTCGGGCCGCGCGGCTCTCCCTCCCCGGCCCGCCGGGAGGGGAGGCGGCGGGAGGGAAGGAGGGCGGGCGAGGAGGAGAAGAGGGCGGGAGGGCAGCGCCGAGCCGGCTGGGCCGGGCCGGGCGGGCCGAGGCGCGGGAATCGTTGCGTCCTCGCTGCGCTCAGCCCGGCCGGAGCCCACCATGCTGCCCGCGGCCGGGGAGCCGGCGGCAGGTAGGGCTGGACAGGCGGCGGGGCGACGGCGGCGAGCCCCCCAGCCCGGCCCGCCGTGGCCTGGGAGTGATTAGTGCGGGGGGCGGGGGCAGCCCGGGCAGGGGGCGGACGCGCGGGAAAGGGCAGCGGCCCGACCGGGCCCCGGAGCCCCCGCGTCCCGGACCCCGCCCCCGCCGCCGGGAAGGGAGCGACTGGGCCGGGGACGCCGGGGCCACACCGGGGGAATGCGTCGCCGCCGGGGGGAGGGGGTCGGAGCGAGAGGTCACCGCCCAAGGGGCCGCCCGCAAGCGTCGGGGAAGCCTGCCGCACACATCACCTCCCGCCCAGGGAAGCCCAAAGTCCCCAGGGACCCCTCCAAAATCCCCCCTCTCTGCTCCCCCCATCTTACTTCCCAGCCGCTCAACTCTGCACTCCTGAAGCCCTCCCCACAACCTCACAAGCCCAGAGGACCCCGTCCTTGTTTCTCTGCTCCCCTTTAGGCAGGGACTGCGGGGAGGAAAGGGGAAGGCAGCCGGCTGTTGGCAGGGAAAGACTGAGCTTTGGGTGTGCGGTCTGTATGTGTGTGGGGGCACACTGGACACGCTTCTCTGTCGCCTTCTCTCTCTCACCCAGAACCAGAAGGGCTGCTGGGCTTTCACCCGCCTGGCTAGAATGCTGGTAGGGCCCCTGAGCACACATTGCCCCTCACAGGGGGCACAGGTATAGTTCACCTGATGGACCCACCCGTTCCACCCACTGCTTAAACCTACTTGCTGCCCTGCCGCCACATATCCAGCCAGGGGAGGAATCATGCCCCAGGCAAAATTGGCAGCCACTGTGGGCAACCAGCCCAAGAAGCAGCCCCTCTTGGCTGGGGAGATAGTCCCTTGCACTGCTGTCCAGGTCACACTTCTGCAGCCACCCCTACTCGGCCAGCTCCTCTATTCCTGACACTTCACATTCCTCCCAGTCCCACCTGCCTATTCACACAGGCCTCCAGCCCGCCCCTTCCCGGCCCCTCCCACACGCACTTGCAAACTCTTGATTTCAGTCTCACCCCTATCCTTGCCCAGACTCTTTCACTTCACCCCTCTCCCGCGTTGGGCTTTCAGCCGGCCGCCCTGCGATCTCTGGCGTCACCCGCTCGCCTCAATACCCAGGGTTTCTTCTGCGGTATTATAGGGAACTCTCGCCCCCAAACTGAAGCCCTAAGCCTAAAGCAATTACTGACTCCCCTGGCCAGGGGACTAGCCACCCGACTGGCTGCTGCTTCCCCCCAGTTCCCCACCCCCCAGCCTCGGTTTCTTCTTTGGACCTTTAGACTGGAAGAGAAGGGCAGGGAGGGGATAATGAAGAGGATAGCAGAGATGGAGCCACACAGGTTTCGGATAGGAGGAACGTTAGCACGCGTAACCTAAGCCCTCGGCCACCCTGGGGGTTGATGGCAAAGCTGGGTCTCCTGACTTCCAGGACCCGGCTTTCCCACTCACCGAAGCTGCTGGCTACCCAGTGGTCTGGGGGCAAAAGGACCAAGGATAGGGTGGAAGGAAGAGAGAGAAGCCCAGGGAGGGCAGCCAGCCCAGAAGTACAAGGAAAAATGGTTGGTTTCTGGGGCGTTTTCATGGGGGTGGGGGAGATTCCCTGGCAGGGAGTGGGTGGGAGTTCCTAGAGTCACAATGCCTAGATCTCACATCACAGGGTACACACCACCCCTAAACCCCTCCATGCCCCTAATTCTGAGGTCACCCCAGAAGCTGGTCTTGGTCTGGCATGAGGACAGGGCCTTTCCATCTGGCCCAGCGTGTAGCCACCATGCCCGCATCTCTGGAGCCCTCTGCAGTGCTTCCATCTCTTAGCTACCAGGTCCAGGTCCAGAGGCTCTAGACCATCTTACCCACCCTGACTCCCCACTCCTACGTCGGCACTGCTGAGCCCCTCACCCCCCACCGGGTGAGGTCAGCCTGGGGGAGGAAGGCTGGGACTGTGCATGCTGTGTGCCTGCCTGTGCAGCTGGGTTGGGGTGGCCATGCACTGGTGTGGGCCGAGTGTGTGAGTGAGTGAGTGTATGAGGGGGGCCTCGGTTCCCAGGGCCCAGGGATCTGGATGGAATTAGGGGCCAGCCCTGGCGGGGGCCAGGATGGGGACTGGGGGGGGGCGGCTGCAGCAGGAAACGTGAGCTGTACTCATTAGCTCCTCACGTGCTCAGCGGATTTATAAACACAGGGAGAAGACGGCATGTAAACAATCAGTGGGCAGCAGCCAGAGGCAGAGCTGGGGCGGGGGTGGGCCAGGGGCCAGGGCCCAGGGGCCAGGCCTGGGGAAGGGACTCAGGACACAGCCCCAGCTGGCCAGATCCACCTGCACACCAACAGAATGCTGGAAAGGAGGAGGGCCAAGGCACCAGGGTGCCCTCCCAGGGATGCTGGCAGGTTGTGCTGGGCACCGGGGCTCCCATCTAAACACAGGTGTTTCTACCCCAGATGGCTTTCGGGTTTCCTGTCTGAGATAGGGGCAATGATTCCTAGCCCAGAGGGGGAAGCTTCCAGAGTAGATGGCAGAGCTCTGTCCTACCTCCCCTTTCTCCTTGCCTGGCCACTTCTCCCTCTGGATTCCTGGGACTCCCTCCTTCTGGTTCTCTCCGTGGATCGGACAGTCAGATCCTTCTGCTCCCTCCCTGCCCCCCCCCCCAGCCTGCAGTGACACAGTTACCTCAGAACTGAAATATTCCTGGAAACACCGGCCTCGTCTGGTTAATTTCATGAGCCGTTTTTCTGCCCAGATGACTTAGCTCTTGTTTATCCAAAGGCCTCTCCCCCTGCTGTCCCCGTGTAGGAAGCTGTTTTCCCCCCAGGGATGTCCCACAGGGCCCTGAAGGGGAGGGGGCCAACAAGGCCCAGAGCTGGCTTCCAGCCATCGTTGCTCCCCATGGGCAGACAGAGCCGAAGCCCAGAAGTGGGGCTAGCCAGGTTGCCCCAAAGCAGAGTGAGGTAAAGAGGAAAGACCCTCTCCCAGTGCCGGCTTCAGCTGGGACCCTTGGTATGGCCTAACTGTGAACTAGGCCACACTTGATCCTGAAAGCCTCCTTAAGGCTGGAAGGGCCGCTGCCCACCTCAGCTGGTTTCCAACTTCGAAAACTAAGCCCACGTTGTACCCGTAGTTTGCTGCCCCAGTGCATCCGGAAGAAGGGCTGGGAGTGATCTGGGATGTGAAGAACAAGCAATGGAAAGGCTCTCCAAGGGCCGTCAGGATGGAGGGCATGACTGAGGGAAGGAGCGTTTGGAGGGAGAAGGGGGAAAAGGGGAGAAGTCGTGGCCAACCCTGCTCTTAGTCCTAACACACACACACACACATGCCTCAAACCCAGAGTCTTTACCCTAGACAGCAGTACCCCGGCGGGAGCCCCACTTGACCCTCTACTCTCTAAGAGGCGGTTTTACAGGATGTGAATCTCAATGCCTTCCTGGTTTATAACCCTCTCTAAAACCTTAACTCGGCACTATGACGAACTCTAAACCTAACCTAGCCTCACTTTAGCTCCAAACCCTATTGTAGCTTTACACACAGTCAAATTGTAAACCTGTCCAACTTATTTCTAATTATTGTAGTAATAAATGTCACTGTAGAAAATTTTGACAATGCAAAATATAAACTAGAAAAAAGAAACCACCCATAACCTCACACCTACCCAAACTTTAAACCCAGTGCTCCTCTTGATGACACACAGCACCACCACATCTGACATCCAAGTCAGCACGCTCATGAACCTTAGCCCCAGCTAACGTCTGCCTGCCCAAACCTAACCACATCCCCCTGCTGGATTCAAACCTTAACCAAACTCAGTCAACCAAATCCCAAGTCTCCAATAACCCGAAACTTTGAAAGTAATTCAGTCCTCAAACCTGACCTAGCCTAATGCCAATTAAATTCCTACCTTGTCCTAACCCTTGTTGCTTTACCCAGTCCCAATGCCCCCTGAATCCTGGCGTGGGGCTCTTGACCTTACACCTCACCTAAGAACCTGGAAGAGCCTCAGAGCATCAACCCTGGCCTCCTGGGGCGCCCAGACTCTCCTGCTCCATCCACTGACATGCCCAAGTCATCAGATGTACCGTCCCCCCATCTCTCAGTCCCCACTGCCTGCGGGCTGATGGAAAGGCCTCTTCAGGTCAAACTTCCCCACCCAGTACCCCAGGTAAGAAGGGGACAGACCTTCCCACAGCAGCCGAGCCCTGAAGTAGAGCACTAACCCACCATAGGAATCATATCCTCAAACATACTCGATGCTGACTACCTAAGCCAGCCCTTGTCCCCCACCCCAGCCATCCTCTCTGCAACCCTGCCTCCTGCAGCTCTCCTCTGTTCTCAGTGCATCCCCCTCACCCCGCCCTCTCTCCTGCACCCCTCCCTCGGGTGGGCTGCTCTCAGCTCACCAGTCCTGGACTGTGCTGCCTCCCCTCTCCTTGGCTCCCCTCATGCTGCTGAGGGATGGGGAGAGGAGGCTGAGGTACAAAGGGAACCCAGGAAGACTGATTCACAGCCCCTAGGCCTGGCCCCATCCCTCCATGTACACAAACATACGTGTTGGCACACATATACTGACCCGCATGCCAAAGACTCTTTCTTAGTTGACACACAAATCTACGATCAAATATCTGCTGGTACACAGACACACACACACACACACACACACACACATGCCAAGTCCTCATCCTCAAACACATACATGCCTACACACACACACACACACACACACACGCTTTCTCGGACCAGCAGCATTCTCCCTCCCCCATCCCCACTGCCTCCCGTCTGGTGTCCCACCCTCACTCCCCCTCCCAGCTCAAGGTGGGGACAGACACCTGAGGGGCTGCCAGCTGCTTCCTCCGCCTGGGTCCAGGCCTGCCCTCATGCTTCTCGCCCATCCTGTCCACAGGGGACTCGTGGGGGATACTAGCTTGCCTGTGCACGGTGCTCTGGCACCTCCCCTCCGTGCCAGCCCTCAATCGCACAGGGGACCCAGGGCCTGGCCCCTCCATCCAGAAAACCTATGACCTCACCCGCTACCTGGAGCACCAACTCCGCAGCTTGGCTGGGACCTACGTGAGTATCCAGGGTAGCTCGGAGTCTTGGAGTTAGGTGAAGAATGGGGAGAGGAGTTGGGGGAAGACAGCTATAATGGTGGGGGGTCACGGTGAGTGATGGGGAGATGGGAGGGCCTTTGGCTCCACAGTCTCCCTGTCTGGCCTATCTGCTGCCCTTCCCTCTTAGGCGCCCCCCTCCTCCCTACCCTTGGCCCCGGGACTAGGCATGTGGGCAGGCCTTGCACCCGCCTTGGCCCATTGCCCACTGGCTGCTGGCCCAGCCGCCCGCCTCCCCCTGGGGGCCGGGGAAGTCTCCTCTGTTTACCCCGTGTTGTGGTGTCTCGGGTGGGGCTGGGTGGGGATGGAGGGGCCCCACCTCCCATGCCTGTGTCCCAGCTCGTCTCTGCCCCCAGACCTGGGGCCCTTCTGCTCTGGACCCATGGCCTCCCTTCCATCTGCCTCTCCCATCCTAGGGCCTCCTAGGGAGTCATGGGGGAAGGGGGCTGCAGGGAATCCAGGCCAGTGGTGGCAAGGGGTTCCGGGTGTGAAGGGAGGTTATGCTGTAGGATCTGGGGACAGTCCAGAGGTGTTCAATGAGCCTAGGAGAGAAAGAAAGAGGGTCGGAGGAGCTGAGGACCATGGGGAACTGGCCCCCTCTTCCCGTGTTCCTCTTCCACATCCCAGACCCTATTCTGGAGCCAGGGAAAGAAAGGGGAGGAGGGTGGCGGGGGAGCTGGCTCCAGCCCCAGGATACACCGAGGAAATTAGTTTGTCTCTGTGCTTGTCAGCGTGTGAACCTCCCCCTGGGCCCTTGCCTATCCCAGCCTCGCCCCTTTCTCTCCCAGCTTAGACGGGCTCCCTCATCCCTTTCCCTGGGCCCCAGTCTGCTCCCTCGAGGGCCGGCAAGGGCTCTGCCCTCCTCCCTGCACTGTCTTCCTTACCCTTCCTCTGCCCTACCTTGCGACTGCCTCAGTTTCTGTCCCCTGCAGCCCAGCTCCTGTCAGTTCAACCCTTCTGGGGGCATTAGTGAGTGCCCTTCTACCCCCTCTCCCTTCAGCTGGGGGATTGGGCAGGCATATGGGAAGACAAAGGAGGGCACTGGATGCTGATGGCCCCTCTGCCTTTCGACACATGCTGGTCTCTCTCTAGATTCCCAGTCCAGAAAAACTTTTCTTGACTCTGCTACCCCCTCTAGTTCCCGACCCATTTTTCTCTCCAGGCTTTCCCTGCCAAATTTCTCGAAGGAGTGGTCTACACCCTCTGCCTCCACTTCCTCTCCACCCACTCACTCCTTAACCCCCTGCAATCTGGCCTCCAGTCCAGGCAACACTCCTCTCCAAGGTCAGCCGGCACCTCCTTGCCAAATCCAGCAGTCTTTGCTCAGTCCTTTTTCTCCTTGCTCTCTGTTTTGCAGTGACACTGCTGAGCCCTGAGTCTCTTGAGCTATTCTTCCCTGGTATCTGTGCCCTCCTGGTCCAGCTTCTGCCTCTCCAGCCTCGCCTCCTCTCCTTCAGGGGCTCCTCTGCCTCTTTGCCCTGCCCCACTGCTGGGCACACTCCCAAGGCTTGCACACCCGCCAATCAACAATCCTTCCTGAATGTCTACCACATCTTCTCTCTCTACACTTCCTCCGTGGGAAAGCTCATCACCCCCATTGTTTCAGCTGTTACCTCAGTGCAAATGGCATCCTTGTTGGAGAACCTTAGGGGAGGCACAGCATGGATATGAGCCTATGTCAGGGGATCCATGAAATAGAAGCTCTGGGGACAGGCATCTCCTCGGCGTACTGGTGGCTCCGCCCTCCTCCTTCCCCATCGCCCTCTCCTTTTCACAGTTAAACTACCTGGGACCCCCTTTCAATGAGCCTGACTTCAACCCACCTCGGCTGGAGGCAGAGACTCTACCCAGAGCCACTGTCAATTTCGAAGTATGGCGAAGCCTCAATGACAAACTGCGGCTGACCCAGAACTACGAAGCCTACAGCCACCTTCTGTGCTACCTGCGTGGCCTCAACCGCCAGGCCGCCACGGCCGAGCTGCGCCGCAGCCTGGCCCACTTCTGCACCAGCCTCCAGGGCCTGCTGGGCAGCATCGCTGGTGTCATGGCAGCTTTGGGCTACCCGCTGCCCCACCCTCTGCCTGGGACTGAGCCCACTTGGGCCCCTGGCCCTGCCCACAGCGACTTCCTCCAGAAGATGGATGACTTCTGGCTGCTGAAGGAGCTGCAGACCTGGCTGTGGCGCTCAGCCAAGGACTTCAACCGGCTCAAGAAGAAGATGCAGCCTCCGGCAGCTGCAGTCGCCCTGCGCCTGGAGGCCCGTGGCTTCTGATCCGGCCTTTACCACCCTCTTCTTTCCCTTCCCCCTGGAAATCATGCTCCCACCCTGGGAGGGAGAAACCTGTGTGCCCACACCTGTTGAGCCAGGAGACAGAAGCCACGAGCCTCTGGCTCTCCCCTGGACTGGGATGGGGTGGGATGCAATAAGCCCTGTCCCCCCACCCCACCCCCACCCCCTCTCCCGAAGTCCTATAGGTCTGGGGAAGAGGTGCAATAGGCCCATCCCACTGCCACAGGAAGTACCAATCAAGGGGGCCTGAAGTGGCTCAAGTGGTGCCAAGGCCCTCACAGCCTCCTGCTCCCTGCCCACCACTCACCAGTGCCCACCTAGCCTACTAAGCAGCACTCCCAGGAAGCGTGACTGGTGGGCAGGGATGGGGGCCACCATAGCATGTGCCTACCTGGGGTGAAGCCCTTTGGCTGTCCCATTCTCCTTGGATGGGTGTTGCTCTCCTAACTTCAAATAACTCTAAACATCCAATTCAAGAAACAGACCAGTCCAAACAGGAAGAGATGGGCTTAAAAATGAAAGAGGTGGGGTCTGCATTGGAGATGGCTTATAAACCAGAAGAGGTAACACTGAAAGCAGAGGAGCAGGGACAGACTGGACCCAGCAGTCACCAAGGCAATTGGTGGCCCAGTGTGGCAAAAAGAAGCTAGCAAACTCTTGCCAGCCTCATGGTGCCTCCACTCCACCCCCTTTCCCAGGGTATCTGTGGGTTGCCCAGGCTGGGGAGGGCAATCCCAGCCACAGCCACAGGATTTCCTGAAAGTTTACATTGTGGTAGCATTTTGGGGTATGCGGGGGCAGCTCCCCCAGACCCTGCCCACCCAGCCCCACCCACTCATGACTCTAAGTTTGTTGTATTAATATTTATTTATTTGGAGATGTTATTTATTAGATGATATTTATTGCAGAATTTCTATTCTTGTATTAACAAATAAAATGCTTGCCCCAGAACTTATTCCCAACTTGGCCTGGCCTTGCCCCTTCCTCCTATCTCTCATCTCTGGGGTCTCCTGGCAAACCTGTTCCCCAGCTCCCACTACTGCTGGTGAAGGGCCCTGAAGCCCAAGATCAGAGACCTTGAGGGAGTGGCCTCCTCCTTCCTGGCCTCTCCACCCAGGAAGATGTGTGCAACAGCAGACTTCTCAGTTCCGTCCACAATCCATGCCTGCTTGTCCTCCCAGACACCCTTCAACTGTCTCTTGTTTCCATTTTCCCTACTTCTGTTCGGGTCTCCTCACCTCATGGAATCCCTTGAACAGTCTCATAGGCCCGTTCCCCACCCCAACCCCGCAGCAGAGCTGCTTCCATGCCCCTGTGTCCTCTCCCAAGCTGTCAGCCGCCTGGGCGGTCAGTCCCAACTTCCCCAGGGCCCCACCTGTGACTGCCCACTGGGGACCCAGGGCAGGGATCCTCACCTTCTCCTCAATACCCTCTGTCCCGTTCCTGGGTGACGGACGGCAGTGAAGTCACAATTCTCAGCTGCGACCCCACTCCTTTCTCCCCATTGTGAGAAAGCCTATTGGGGGGAAGGAGAGAAGACTTTATGCTGGACTGCACGTGAAGGGGATAGATGTTGCCTGAGGGGTGACCTAAATTCACATCCCCAGTTTCAAGCCTATTAGCTGAATGATGTTGGGACAAATTACCTCAACCTCTCTAAGTACCAGTTTCCCCATCTGTAAAATGGGGGTAATTAAATGCCCCTATAAGATCGTTGGGAAGGATAACATAAACAGGAAGGTGAGATGCTCAGTTGCAAGAGCAGCCATTGTAGTCACAGTTAAGGAGGGCACGTCATGGCAGCTAGGTAAGAACCACTGGATCAATGGATGGGTTAACTGCTTCCAGCTAACACTTTGGCATTTTACAAGGGCCTCCTGGAGATAATGCATTAAGCCAAGGAAGCAAGGTCAATCAGTTGACAGGTGTTTTCAAGGCCTTCACTGGTGACTATCACTGTGCTACCTGGTGGAGGAAATCCAAAAGAAGTCCAAGACTACCTTGGCTTCTACCCTTATGGAGCTTGCAATCTATTTGGGCAGAAAAGGCCAGCTTACTGGAAACAGTAAGAGGAAACACATCCACGTGCTGTATGGACTGGGAAGCACCAGTATGTATGCAACCACTGGGAAGGGGAGAGGTCAGAGGCAGGTGCAGGAGGACTGGACTCTGCTGAGTGGCCCTGAGTCACCTGTCCCAAGGCAGAGTATGAAAAGCCCTGTTCTGAGGGGTCCAGGCTCTTCAAGGAGAGAGAGATGACCAGCCAGGGGCAGGGGCACCCCTAGGACCTGCCTCCTACCTAAAAAGATAGAAAGAAGGGGACATCTGGGCAAAATGAATAGCTGCCTATAAGATGGAAGGCCCTAAGCAAAGACTGAGGTAAGTAAGCTCTAGCTCTTGTCATCCCAGCTCCCACACTACTAGACTGTGAACTTCCTAAAAGCAGGTTCTGAGTGCTCCTTAGCTCTACATTACTAACTCAGACTCCAGTCCAAAGAAGGCATTCGATAAATGTGCATTGTACCAAATAGTCTAGAAATAGGACAACTCCCCTCACACCCTCAAATGCTAGAATACAAGGCAGAATTGGATTAAGTGCAGAAAAAGAGAGCAGGGCAAAATACTGTAGGGGTCAAGGAAGAAGTGGCCTCATCCCCCTGGGTGGCAGAAAAGGCCCTTCTCCTCTGTGAGCCCCACTGGGGTGGGACAGGGTCTAAAATCATCACCACATCCCAGCCCAGCACACAGTAGGTGCTCCGGATTCAACTTCTGAATAAATGTGCGAGCTGACATTTGACACTAGTCTTGGAGGATGGGCAGCATTTTGACAGATGGAGATGGAGCAGCGTGATGGCTGAACAGTCTCTCCCTCTCTCTCTCAAGCACACAGCATTTCAAGGGCAGGGGCTGTGGCCTACTCATATCTTCATCCCTACAGCATTTTAGCACAAAGCCTGGCACAGAGTAAAGTATTTGATAATTGTTCAGATTAAACTTATTTAAGGAATATCAAGATGACTGTGTATTAAGAGAGTTTTAAGGAGGCAGTTTCTCAACAGTCTCAGGTGGCCCAGAAGAACTGAGAGAATGCTGAGAAAAGCCATTGGCTTTGGGGATTAGCAAGTCATAGGCGACCTTTGAAAGAGTATTTGAGAGGCAGATACCAAATTAAGAGATTAAAAGACGATATGGTGGGAAGAAAGTAAAAGGAGTAACTATATTCCCTCAAGAGCTTGGTGGTAGAGACAGTATCTAGAAGGGGTACCAGGGTCAAAAAGGCATTTTGTTGGTTTATTTTGTTTTATTGTTTTTACATGGTGTATATTTCCTATCCTATCACTTTCAACTTACATGTATCTTTGAATTTAAGGTGACAATGGTTTAGTATCCTCTTATGATCCTTTTTATTTCTGTGGGGTCGGTAGTAATGTCCCCCTTTCATGTCTAATTTTAGCTATTTGCGTCTTCTTTTTTTTTTTCTTTGTCAGTCTAGCTAAAGGTTTGCCAATTTTATTAATCTTTTCAAACAACTAACTTTTGGTTTCATTGACATTCACTTTTTTTTGCTTTAATTTTTTTTATTGAGATATTTCCATGCACCATCCAAAGTGTACAATCAATGGCTCGCAATATCATCACATAGTTGTGTATTCATCATCATGATCATTTTTAGGATATTTGCATCACTCCAGAAAAATAAATAAAAAGAAAAAAATTAAAAACCATACATCTCATACCTCTTACTCTATCCTCTCTTTGACCACTAGTATTGCACTCTCCCCAATTTTTTTAGCCCTTATCCTCCCCGTTATATATTTATTTTTGTCCTTATTTTTTCACTCATCTGTCCATAGCCTGGATAAAGGCAGCATCTGCCACAAGGTTTTCACAATCACATGGTCACATTGCAAAAGCTATGTATTATACAATCATCTTCAAGAATCAAGGCTGTTGGAATACAGTTCAAGAGTTCCAGATACTTCCCTGTAGCCACTCGAATACACCATAAACTAAAAAGGGATATCAAAATAATTCATAAGAATAACCTCCCGGATAATCTCTTGACTCTGAAATCTCTCAGTCATGGAAACTTTATTTTGTCTCATTTCTCTCTTTCCCCTTGTTTTAGTCTGCCAAAGCTGCCAGAATGCAACACACCAGAGACGGACTGATTTTTAATAAAAGGGAGATTTATATAGTTAAAAACGTATAGTTCTTCAGAGCAAAGGCAGCTTTCAACTGAGATTCTTTATTACACGGGAAGGCACAGGGTGATCTCTGCTAGTCTTCTCTCATGGCCTCTGGGTTCCAACAATTTTCCCCGGGGTGATTCTTTTCTGCATTTCCAAAGGCCTGGGCTGAGCTGCGAGTGCTGAGATGAGGTATGCTGAGCTGCTTGGGCTGTGCTGCATTGAGCTCTCTCATTTAAGCATCCAGCCAATTAAATCAAGCATCATTCATTGCAGCAAGCATGCCCCATAGCCGACTGCAGATGTAATCAGTGACAGATGAGCTTCATATGCCATTGGCTCATGTCCACAGCAACAGAACTAAGCACCTTAACTTAGCCAAGTTGACACCTGAACCTAACTACCACACCCCTTTTGGTCAAGAAGGTTTTCTCAATCCCATGATGCCTGGTCCAGGATCATGAGGAATCATGTCCCACATGCCAGGGAGATTTACACCCCTGGGAATTATGGCCCAGGTAGAGGGGGAGGGCAATGAGTTCACTTGCTGAGTTGGTTTAGAGAGAGAGGTCACATCTGAGCAACAAAAGAGGTTCTCTGGGGGTGACTCTTAGGCAGATTTATAAGTAGGCTCAGCCTCTCCTTTGTAGGAATAAGTTTATACAGGGTAACACCAAGATCGAGGGCTCAGCCTATTGAATTGGTTGTCTTCAATTCTTCCGAGAATATCAGGAATTCCGCAGATGGGGGAGGTTAATATTTCTTCCTTTCTCCCCAGTCCCCCAAGGAGACTTTACAAATACTTTTTTTATTCTCTGCCCAAATTACTCTGGGATGTACTGGGGTATCACACTAACCTGTACAAACCAACAAAGATCTTACTCTTTATTCAAGATTCCATATAATTATGGTGTTCAAATAAACTGACCATACAAGTTAAATTAGATAATGCACTACCAAAAATATAAACTTTGCACCAAATAAAGATCTCTTCCTTTGGTCTCACACAGGAATTGAAGTTTTAAAATCTCTATTGTTTTCTAATTTTCTATTTCATTTATCTCCACTCTAATCTTTCTTTCCTTTCTTCTGCTGGCTTTGAGTTTCATTTGTTCTTTTTCTAGATCCTCCAGTTGTGAGGTTATGTCTCTGATGTGAGACTTTTCCTCTTTTTTAATGTAAGCATTTAGAGCTATAAATTTCCCTCTCAGCACTGCCTTTGCTGCATCCCATAAGTATTGGTATGTTGTGCTGTTTTTAAATCGAAGAAATCTAAAAATGATTTCTGTTGAATGAGGGGATGGTGACTGGAGAAGAATGGAGAGGTCTGGGGAATGGAGTAAGAAGACCATAAGAGAATAAAAAGGGTTGCTGGGCAGTCCTGAGGACCCACTTACATCAGCAAACATAATTTTCTCATGGGCTCAATTGGCATGGATTGTTCAATTCCACAGTAGGCCAGCAGTGGGAACTTTGTGAAAAGGGCATCATCTCAGGTTGAGGACTGGCAAAGCAGAAAAGGCAGAGAATCAAGGGTTCTGAGTGTTCTTGGGTGCTGGGAGCTTATAATGTTGAGTGGCCAGGAGTGAGAGAAACAAAGAAAGGAAGGCCAGGAGAAGAGAGGGTGGGAGGAGGGGGTAAATGGGAGGGGGCACACAGGGGAACGTGTCCAAGAGGCCAGTTCTTGAATCCTCCCCCAGGGAGCTCCCTAGTGATAGAGAACGAGCCCATCCTTTGGATTTTGTCACTGTGTCCCCCAGGGTCTTTTATGAAAATGCCAGGCCAGTGGGATAGGTAATGCGGCCACAGTTCAGTTATCACTCTCTTCTGTGAGTGAATCTGTCATTGGTTCTCTCCCTACTGCTGCTTCAGGCTATGTGAGGAGGGGATGGATGAGTTTTCCTTGGTCATCTTAGGTTCCACCACTTACATATGGCCTTGTGGGTAGGGGCCCAGGTATTCAGAGGTCAACTTAAGAACCTAGAGTTGCAGGGGCCTGCAGTCCCATGTTTCCAAGGCCAGGGAGAATGGAGGGCAGGAGAGAAGGCCTTCTTCCCTGTCTTCGCCAGACACCATGTAACAAATTAGAAACCTCATCATCATCTCGGGTGCTTGGAAACCCACTTGTGCTTGAGAGGAGGAGCACAAGATGGAGAACCATCACTTGAGGGGGCAGTTAGGAGGCAGGGCAGGAATGGGTATAGAAGAGAGTCTCATGGGGATGGGCAAAAGGGGGTATGCTTTGCCAGCTTTCACCTTTTGCAAAGACTGACCCAACATCTAGGACTTAGGGGCCCCTTGGTATATGAGGAAATACATTCAAGCACTAATCTGACACACACACATACACTCTCCCTCTCTCTCTCCCCAACCACCCCAAATGGGGAAGAGCAAAGGGAGGCCCTCTGTTTCCCCTAACCTAGAGGGCAAGGGCCAGTGATTCAGGCCTGGCTGAATGTTCTGACGGGTAGCTCCCTCTCAGCTCCCCCTTCTTCTCTGGAGCCACAAGTGCCCCTGTCTTTGTCCCTTCATTTCTTGAGCTCCCTGACTCAGCCTCATTCCCTAATTTCCCAGCAGGGGACAAAGCCCTTGTCAATGGGGTGGGGAGATAGTGAGGGAGTAACTGTGAGAAAGCTTCAGAACTAGAATTTCAGTCCTTTCCCAGTCTTAGCCTTCAGGGTCTCTCAGCCTCACGAGTTCAGAGATGACTCCTAGCCCCTCCCCATTTTGCTCTCATCTCCAAGGCTTGCCTCCTGGGGTGGAAATGGTTAACTAGGATCTTCCTTCCAGCCGGACAAAGTCTGACACCTGGTGGCCAAGGTGAGGAATAGCCAGAAGAGCCCCTTTTCAAATCTTCCCAGAACTTCTCCAGAGCCAAGATGGCCAAGGTGGAAGGGGAGATAACTGGAGGGCAGCCACTGGGACAGAGCAGAGGAAACCATGGCAGAAAAACCTAGAGGGACCCGGGAAATCCTTCCCTTCCACCTGGCTCCCACCCCTGAAGCCCACTAGGCCAGAGAACCTGGAGCAGGCTATGGCTGGGAGTTTGGGAGGGTCGTGAGGGACTAGAAGGGGCTGCCTATAAGAATTCTGGCCCACGGGGAGAGGAGTGGGGCCCAGGCTGTGTGAGTATGTTGGGGGGCCGGGGATGCTAGTCTGGTTGCCCAGGATCCCTGAGCAGGAATGGTTTCGAGTTCAGGGTGCCTGGCAGGGCCCGAGGGCCTGAGGAAGGGGGTTGCTAAAGAGAGGGAAGGAGAAGAGCAGAATATGCCCCAGAGCCTGCTGGGTCCCAAGCAGCTGCTTCCCTCCCTCGACCTGTCCCCACCTTCCCAGCTCTTCCTGGCTCTCGGTACAAGCCCCACTGGGAGCTGGGAGAGGAGAAGGAGCCCAGAGGATGCATGAGCAGTGCTGCCCCCCCACCCCCACCCCCACCCCGGTACTGTTTGCATTAAGCCAGGCCTAATCCCCCTTCCTCTGGAGCAGTCAGCAGAGGGGCTCCATTCTTATGAAGGTGCAGGGCTCCCCCTCCATTTATTTCCTCTTCTGGGCTCCCCAGTACTTTGGACTTAGCCCTTAAGCAAGGGCTGAGTGTTCTGAGGCAGGGGTGCAAGGGTCACTCTTGATAGTCCCCTTGCCAGCCTCTGAGGGGCAGGGCTGCCACAAGGAACCTAGGTTTTGATCTTAGGAAACTCTCCCACAAAGAGAAAACTTTTTAGCCCCCTAACTCAGACCTCTGGCCTGGTCCTCCAGCCTGCAGCCTGAACTGTGACAGGTCCCAGGACAGCAATTTTGGGGATGGGCCCAGGAGGTTTCCTGGGTAGGGCAGGGGTTCCAGGTAGGATAGTGGTAAGAGGCAGTGGTGGGTGAGGGTAGGGAATAAGGAGGAAGAGACCCAGGGCTGGGTAGACTAAGGTCCAGTCTAGTTGCCAGAGAACCTTGGGGATTCAGAGGCTGTGTCAGGAAAGGAGATCAACTGGGACAGGGAGGGCTCTGAAATCCCTGGGTGCTAGCTCGTCCCTCAGAGCTTGATCCCACTCTTTGATGAGGAAAGGGCGATGGTACATGTGAAGAGTCCCTTCCACACCAAGCAGAAAGCCGGTCCAGGGTTGCCTGAGCTCAAACTGATTATCTTTCTTGGGGCTGGAGGGAAGCTTAAGGCCAAAGGAAACATCTTCCAGGCTGGGTGGGAAAGGCCAGGTCCAGAGGGAGGCAGAGCTGGGGGCGGGTGGCAGGGTTGGTCCAGACTGTGTCCACAGAGCAGGTTGGGGGGCCAGAGGCTGCACAGGAAAGGAGGGAACCGCCCAGGCAGCAGTCGGAGCTGCTGTGGCCGCCCAGTGGCACACCCCATTTCACGCTCCCTGGGCGGCTGCAGGGCCCCACGGCTATCAGCTTTCAGGGTGGAAGGGACCAGGAATGAGGAGGGGTCTGCCCCACCCATGACTCCCTACTCCCTCGGGGCTTTGTAGACTCAGAAGGTGGGTGGTGACTGCAGCTGGGACCCTGAGTGCCACACATCTCTGGGAACGGCCCAGGAGGCCCTTGCTAAGGCCTATTGGGTGCCAGCTCTCCATGGAGTACTCGGCCTGGTTAAGTACCTAAGCCCTT
This sequence comes from Myrmecophaga tridactyla, assembly GCA_004026745.1. Classification (NCBI taxonomy): domain Eukaryota; kingdom Metazoa; phylum Chordata; class Mammalia; order Pilosa; family Myrmecophagidae; genus Myrmecophaga; species Myrmecophaga tridactyla. Next base: position 18,466 of record PVIY010014752.1, read on the forward strand.
CGCAGCCTTAGTGGAGTGGGCCTCCGTGCTTTCCTCCCCACTTCAGCTGGGCCCCTGCCTCCCTGAAGGTGGGCCTCACTTTGTCCATGAGGTTCTTGGGGGTATTAGACCAGACCCAGCCCAAACAATGCAGCAGGGAAGGGCCCTCCAGCTCTGCGGTATACTCACAAGCTTGTGCTCCTCCACACAGCTCTCCTCAAGGGAGCTAATGGGGAGCCAGGCAGGAGGAGGCCCCTGCTGACGGCCTGCTTCCCTTTCCCTCCCCTTTGGTGTGCTCCTCTTCAGAGCATTCTCCTCTTTTGCTTCTTACAAAGACGCTGGGCTGGCCGCAATCATGAGGGACCCACCCTTTTCCCAGCACAGAGCACCCAGACCTCAGAGTAGAGGGAAAGGAAGAAAGCAGAGACCTCAGAGTAGGCTCTAGCCCTGGCATCTCTGCTTCACCTTAAAGGCCTTGCACCCTGGGGAGGAAGAACTGATGGCATCTCTCAGGGTGATTAGAGCTGTGCTGGTCCTGATTCCCAGGCTCCCACTGGCCAGCATTTTTCCCTGCTGCCAGGAAGTTGGTGAGGGGGAGGCAGGGTAGGGGTGAGTCACCGATGACAGGAGCCCAAGGGACAAAGGTCATGGGTGGAGAATTGAGAGACACTGTTTACAGCAGCCTGCTTTCTCCACAAGGTCTTGCAATGCTAACCAGCCCTGTGGTCCCCTCTATGTGTCCTATCTGCCCTCTCAGCCTGTGAGCTCTTGGAGGGAATGGGCAACTGTAGTTTAATTGGGGCCCCATAATGCATGCGACCATCAGCAGTGACAATAATTTAGCCATAATTCCTACTTGTGAAATCTTTTCACATTTAAATTGAGCAACTGTGGCAAAGTGCTTAGAACAGTACTTGGCACAATGTAAATGCTGTGTTTAAGTGTCAGGTTCGTTGTCATTTTCTGCTCATGCTCTCACTTTACTGCGAGAGAAAAAGGGCAGAGTTGACTCAGGAAGAACTGGGGGTCAAGGTAAGTTATAGTGGTGTGTGATTGAAACCCTGGCTCAGTATATCTTCCTGACTAGTGTGGCGGCTGGCTGACAAAGCAAATGCTTGCCTAAACTAACAGCAGGCAGTGTCTTTGGGCCCAGACTGTGAGAAAGGAGCTCCTCGGAACTGTGCACTTTTCCAGCCAGGTCCCCTGGGTCCAATTGGGGTGGGGTGGGAGCTGGGAAGGGGGCTGGAATAGCCCAAACTCTCCTCGGACCTCCAGACCTGCCCCCACAACGCGCGGGCCAAGGGGCCAGAGCGGAAAGCTCCAGTTGGACTCTGGGGAGTTACAAAACGGCCACGGGGATTAGTGGGGCTGAAAAGAACATTTGCCTAGGAAGGGAAAACGGGAAGTGAGAGGCTGAGGAGAACGCACTGTAACTCCCTAGAGACCCCGCCGCAGACCAATAGAGGGGTGGAGTAGGAAGAGGTGGTGAAGTCTGGGGCATCTTGACAGGTCTCCCCCCACAGGACACAGCTGCAGGAGAGGCCCCGCCCCCTCGGCCCGCACCACCTGCCATTGGCTAGAGTCGGGGCTCCACCCGACCGAGGCGGTCTGCCATTGGTTCGAGTCTTTTGTGTTTGCGAGCTTGTGGGGGTGGGGAAGAGTCGTCATTCCCTGGAACCAGCCGGACTTCCTCTCTCTGCTCGTCTGGGTCATCCCGTCTGCCCGTCGCTGGCCCCATCTCTCTCAGCAGCTGTCTCTCTTGCGCCCGCTGGCCTCTCTTCTTTCCCGCAGTCACCTCCTTCTCCGCCTGCCTGGGTGGCCGCCATGGGCCGGAAGCGGCTCATCACTGATTCCTACCCCATAGTGAAGAGGAGGGAGGGGCCCGCCGGGCACAGCAAGGGGGAGTTGGCACCAGAGCTAGGTGGGGGAGGCCGGACAGCCGGACACCGAGGGACAGGGGGGGAAGTGGGTGGCGGAGGGGGAATGGAAGGGAGAGCGTGGTCTATCCTCCACTTCCTGCACAAGGGCTGGCCGTGCTGGGTGGCTTGAGGTGAGGGGCAGAGGTTTGGGCAGGCCTGAGACAGCATCTCATTGCAGAGAAAGAGCCCCAAGCCCCTGACGTGGATGAAGCAGAGCTGGAGCTGCTGAGGCAGTTTGACCTGGCCTGGCAGTATGGGCCTTGCACAGGTGAGAACCCCACCCAACAAGACCCACAAAGCACATCCCTATGCCAGTCCTGTTACCCCCATCTCTCTGAAGTAAACCTGGCCCCTGCCTGCCTCTCTCAGGCCGTCTCCAGGGCTGGTGGGCTTTGGAGGCTCCTGAGACACACCCCTCTACACATTTTCTAGCCTTGGCTCTTCCTCAACCCCCATGAGGTCCCAGTGTCATCTTTTCACCCTATAGGGATCACACGCCTGCAGCGCTGGCATCGGGCACAACAGATGGGCTTGGACCCTCCTCCAGAGGTGCATCAGGTGCTACAGACTCACCCGGGGGATCCCCGCTTCCAGTGCAGGTCAGAGACGGGTGGGGGAAGGCTTTCCATGGGAGTCTGACCTTTTCCAGGCACCACCATCCTGCTGGCCCAAAGCAGAGAAGGAGGCAGGCATAGGCTCCTCCAATCCTTGCTGGACAGCAGGAAGGTTCTATGAGTTGCCTGGTTCAGGAGGGCAGAAGTTGCTTTAATAATTCCTATCTCTATGTCAATGGTGGGGGAAAGAGTGTACCAAGGACCAAGGGATGATCTATTGTTGGACTGAGGGTCTGGCCAAACACTATAGCCAATAACCAAGGACTGGGGCTGGTAAAATCCAGGTCACCCAGGGACTCAGCTGGCTTGCTCTCTGATTTCTCCCTCCCCATACCTCCTTCCACAGCCTCTGGCATCACTATCCACTTTGAGGCACTGCCTAGGACCTCCTACCTTTAGCAGATCTGCTAGCCACCCAAGAGCCTCAGACCCAAGAGCCTCAGGACAGATGGGAAACGGGCTGAATCTGGAGCTATCTGCAGTTCAGTCTCTCCACCTAACCAGCAGTCTCCAGGAGGCCCTCTTGGAGCCCACACATTTGAAGCTGAGATTCTTCTGGATGGAGAATAGTCTTCAACGGCAAGGACCTGTCTATGACCCTGTTGCCACATCTATCCCTGACCTAAACACTGGGGTTCCTGGGGACCGTGTGGCAAATCAGGCACAGCTTTGGCAGAACCAGACTTAGGTGGATGATCTAGGAGGCAGGGATGTACTCCCTACCTAAGGCTAGGAATGTAGGGCAGAGGCTGGCTGAGCTCACAGGTCAGGGGGTTCACAAATGCTTATCAATAAAGAGCCTGAATCCTGACCTCTGGTCCCTTACTGTGCCCCTGCTTTGGCTCACAGGACCCAGCAAGCTGAGGGGTGGGAGAGAACCGGCAACGTGTCCCTTCTTTTTCTGCAAGACTCCTGGGTACATGTGCCTCTTTGGTTGCCTAAACCCGGGGTCTGAAAGGGACTGAAAACAGCCCAATGACAGCTAGTCCTGCCAGAGCTGAGGTGCCTCTGGCGCCGCCTGGTGGTGCACAGGGAATCTCAACTCTTTAGTCATCCTCACTGACCAGCCAGCGACCACCTAGTGTTGCCACCCATCTTGAACATAGTGGCTTTGTCAGAGGAGGATCCAGAGGGCCCATGTCTCATAAAGCCCTGTCAGGCCCTACATATTCCAAGCAAACACCTCTGCTCCCCACACTGGGGGCCACCTGAGTCCAAAGCAGGGTTGGAGGAGGGTCTCAGCCTGCCCGATCTGATCAGAGCTGGCCATCATTGGGGGAGAGGAGGGCACCTTGGTAGGGAACTGGCTGGAGCCAGAAACCATGCTTAGGGGATGCTTGGAAGTATAACATGGAGAATAGAATCTAGTGCTTCCTTCATTTGTATACCAGCCTTCCATCCTGAGGGCAGAGAGAAACAGGGTTGTTCATGCCTCGGAAACAGGTGTAGAGAGCAGCTAAATGGCCTTTTTAGCCCCCATTTTTTTTAGCACTGGCCATGTCTCAGGAACTTCAAATGTTTTGTCTCTAATCCTCCTAAAAACCTTCAAACAGAGAAGGAAACTAAAGCTCAAAAAAGGTTAAATAAAGTTGCCCAGCCTGACATAGCAGAACAGAGGCCAGGTCCATGTGCATTGGGCTACTCCAGTCTAGACTGTGCCCCCTGCCCAGCTCCTGGGCACCTACTATGTGCCAGGCACCAATGAGCCTCTTGTGTTGTTATCAGTGGTGAGGAGATGAATAAACCAAACACACTTGCAAAACTTATGTCATGTGATGGTTGGTGGTAAGAAAAATAAGGGTTAGGGGTCAGAGAGTGCCAGGGCTGCACTTTTAAAGAGTTTTCTCACAGAAGGATCTCTGGTAAGGTGGCATTTGAGCAGACATATGAAGGAAGTCAGGGCAAGACCTGGACCTACTAAGCATTCCAGGCAGAAGGAAAAAAAAAACCTAAAGAGGAGAGTTTTCAGCCTGTTCAAGGAATGGAAGCCAGTATGTCCGGGTCAGAGTGAGTGAGGGAGCCTGGCTGGGGATGAGGCCAGAGAAGTAGCAGGCCTGGTCCCATGGGGCCTCACAGGCTGTGATAAGGAATCTGGACTTGACTCTGAGTGAGAGGGCAAGACATTGGAAGGCTTCAAGCCAAAGAATGCCATAATTAAACTTACGTTTTGAAAATATTACTCTGGTTGTTGGTGGAAGGTAGAGTGTGGAGGTGGGAGAAGACAGAGGCAGCAAAACTACATAGGAGGCTAATGGGGTTGGTACAGGTGAGAGGGGGGAGTGGTTTGGATCAGGATGGGAGAGGTGGAGGTAGCAGGAAATGGCTAGATTTTCTTTTAAATTTTTAATGTGGTAACATACATACAACATAACATTTCCTATTTTAACCACTTTCAAGTATACAATTTGATCTCTATATTTTAAAGGTAGAACTGACAGGGCTTAATCGCCTGGCTGTGGGGTTTGTGAGAAAGAGAGAGGCTTGAGCAACTGGTAAGGATAGTGTTCCGTTACTAAGATGGGGAAGTTTGTAGGAAGAGTAGAGTGGGGGTGGGGGTGGGGGGAATGAAGGGTTCATTTTAGACATGTTGAATTGAAGTTTCTGTGACCTGTTCAAGCAGAGATGGAGAGCAGGCAGTTGGATCTCCTAGTCTGGGATTCTGAAGAATGGTCCGGATTTGAGATATACACCTGGGCACCTTTTCTATGGCAACTAAAGCCACAAGAGTATGTGCGATTACCTAGGATTGAACGTAGGTAGAGATGAGAAGTGGTTCAAGGACAGCACTGGGCTCTCCCAAGGGGGGACAGAGGATCCCATATCTCTTCTAGTTACCACTCCAGAGGGGACTGAGAAGTGGCCGGTAAGGTTAGAGGGAAATCAGGAGAATGTGGAGTCTGGACGTCTGGGTAGAGGTGTTTCCAGCATGCAGGACTAATCAGTCTTAGATACTCCTCACGCCAGGTAAAATGAAGCCTGAGGTTAGTCCTGCAATGCAGAGGTCACTGGAGACCTGGATAAGAGCAGTTTTGGTGGCACAATGAAGATAAAAATCTGAATGAAATGGGTTCAAGAGGGAATGGCAGCACAAATGGAAACAATAAATATGCCAATTCTCTCAGTGATTTTTTAATGTAAAGGGAGCAGAAAAAATGGAGTGGTAACTAGAAGAGATATGGGATCCAGGTTTGATTCCCGGTCCATGCACCCCTCCCAAAATTTGTGTGTGTATACATAAGAAATGGGATCAAGGAGGGCTTTTTGTTTTCTGCTTGTTTGTTTTGCCTTGTTTTAGATAGAGTGATTCTACAGCCAAATTACATGATGAAGAGAATGCTCCAATAGGGAGGCAAGCAATGATGCAGGAGAAAGGGAATGCAGTTGTATGAGTGAAGTCTCTGTGAAGGTGAGAAGGGGCAGGAGCTAGCATACAAGAAGAAGAGTGGCTTAGACAGGAGCATCCGCTATGACAAGAAGGGAGGCAGGGAAGACAGGGGTAGAGGTAGGGGCTCCATCTGGAGGAGGGCACATCTGTGAATCAGATGCTTACTGAGTGCTTGGCACTGCTGTGGAGGGCCTGAGGTTTCCTAAGTGCCCCCTGATGCCATCTGTTGGTCTGTGTGCTGCACACATAGTGGCTCCTCATAACAACCTCATTGGGTAAGGATTATCCACATCTTAGACAGAAGGAACCCCAAGCCTGAGAGGTAAAATAACTTGCTTAATTAGTAAATGCTAGGGCCTGGATTCAAACATAGGCCTCTCCTTCCAGTACGTCACAGTCCCACCCAGCCTTGCACTCCAGGTGCTTATGATTTTGTTGGAGAGATAAGATCTACACATGTGGAAAGTTTAAAAACAATGTACTACAAGTACTACCTTGAGGCAGCCTAAGAGAAATGGAAGACACTGAGTTCTCTAAATTCTCAGGAAGGAGAGCGCACCATGGGTTAAAGGGACCCTTAACAGGCTACCTACCCTGTCCCTTGTCCTCATAATGGCCATGCCCCTCAGCCCTTTCCACTGCAGAATGAATACAAAACCCCACTGGGGCTGGAAGTGGCCCAAGACGCCTCCATTCTGAACAGTTTTGGTAGTTTTGTTTTAAAGATCTTTGCTCAATTTTGTATTTGACTCCACGACATGAATTATTTATCAAGAAAAAGAAACCCTCCAGGAAGATGTGCCATGTTTGGCCTGTGGGTGGCTTTGTAGACCCCTGACCAACCCACCACCACCTAGCCCACTTTGAGCAGAGTACTGCAGAAAGCACTAGATACACTTTCATTTGAAGGAGCTGGGAGGAGGTAAATGGGCCTTGAAGGGTAAGAGCTGGCAGGGAGAGAATGGCGTTCTAGATGGGGAGAACAGGCTGTGCACAGGCAACAGGAGGGAACAACACGTGTCCACAGGACAGGTGTGCAGAGAAGTGTGCAGTGTGCAGTGTTCCTTCTGTGGAAATTATTGTGATCAAAAGCTAACATCTGAGCACTTACACTGTTCTAAGTGCCTTTTATCCTCACAGTGACCCTAGAAACGATGATAAAATTTGTTTTCTTATATGACAATTTTAAAGAGGAAATTTGGACACCGAGAGATTAAGTATTTGTCTGAAGCCACATAGCCTGTGTCAAGGATAAAATGTGATCCCAGAAAGTCTGGCTCCTGAGCCTGCACTCTTAATCATATGTGATAATTCAGTGAGGCAGGTTGGGGCCAAAGGGTCCTAAGCCTGAGGCTAAGGTGTCTGGACTTTATCTGCTCCTGATGGTTTTTGAGCAGAAGAGAAAATAAAATAATCATTCTGGATAATCAGTCTGGCTAGGGAAGAAACTGCAGGCAGGAAGACCAAGTGGGAAGCATGGGGTGCAGAGATCCTGGATTAGCAGATAGCACAGAAAGGACAAAGAGTTACAAGATATGTTACAAAGGCAGCTGGCAAGACTTGTATTTGGGAAGGGAAGAATAGGGAGGAGGCGTCAAATATGACTTAGGTTTTGAGCCTGGGTGGGTGAGGGAATGACGATGCCATAGGCAGAAAGAAGGAAACTGGGAGGGGGAAGAGAGATTCAATTTTATCCATGTTTAGTTTGAGGTGATGACAGGACACCTAAATGAAAACATCTGGTAGGCAATGGAAATAGCTCCAGTCCAGCAGAGAAGTCAAGGGAGAGTGTGGTATTGTATTGAGGAGACAGACTTGGCCCTTAATCCACGAGCATGCATGAGTTCTCTGAGAGAGTAAAGAGATGCAGGAAGAGGGTGCAAGAAGAGGACCAAAGATAGCACTTTGGAAGATTCTATTTAGAAGAAGATAGAAGATCCAGCAAAAGAGAGGGAAGCATGGGTAGAGCAGCAGAAGTAAGGTACAGAGAGCAGTGTCATAGAGGTCAACAGAGGGCTTCATAAAGGGTGGTACCAAAGTGAAATTGTAGAGTTAGGAGAAATGCAAAGAGATGAGAAGGGTGTGACAGGTGAAAAAAATGGCTTGCCCTAATTCTATTCTTCTATTCCCCACTTCCCTCTCTCCCTGTTTTGTAGTTCCTTCTGGGATCCCAGCCATCATAGTGACTGAACCACACCCATCGATGAGGGCCACACTGATTCATTCTCTATTGACTCAGGTGTGGCAACGTTTATCCACCCTCAGACAAACTCACTGGTAGGCTGAAGGTTTAAGGAGTTAATTTACCAAGTAAAAAGTAAACACGGGAAAGGAACAAGTTTCTGAATTGGTTGAGAAGCAGAAAAAAGCTTTAACCAGGGCCAACTGGAGGCAGGTTTGGAGTAATACCACTTCTAGGACTTATGGGCTCCTCAAAATGATTCCTGGTTTTCTCTACCACTGGTTCTCCAGTTTACCTGAGCCCTCAACTAGAAAACTACTTTATGCTACTCACTGAGATGCAAATGATTAGAACCCCCGTCCCTAACCTCCAATGGCCTTACTCAGTAGGAAAGAGAGAGAGAGAAAAGACATGCAAGTAGACTTCATAGGTGTGAGCGCCATACTGTGGGAGCTGAGACTTCCTAAAGATGAGCCTTTAGCTGGGTATTTAAGGGTGGGCTGTGGTTTTCACAACAGGAACAAGTGACAGAGCATATGTGTTGGGGAAGAGTGGGTTCTGGGTTCTTCTTGAACCCTACTTGAGTCCTTTGTCCCTTGAAGGAAAAGGCATTTCCTGGAAACCACTTTTTTGGTGTGACCTTCTTGTATGATCTCTTGTATGCCTCCTTCATCTCACCTAGATGTTCCGATGGTTCCTAGTCCTGAATCTCCCACCCTTGATTGCATGTTTCTCTCTCTGTGGAGCCTTCCCTAAGAAGAGTTAAGGATTCCTCCTCTGCTCCCCATGGTAACTTATCTTTTATTATAGCACTTCATACTGTCACACTGCTAGGGAGTATTTTATCCTTGTCAGTCTATCCCTAGCATGTGTGGCCTTGCTGGAAGAAGCCATCTCTACCTAGAGCCTCTCAGAGAGGCATCAAAACCGTCAACTCAAAAGCAGGTCCCTTTTTTATTTCTCATTTTGAAGCCTGTGCCTCCCTTGGGCCAAACCCTTGCATGCCCAGCTGAGGTCTTCTCGGATGCAGACCAGAGGTGGTCATCACATTGAGAGCTCAGTGATTCAGCCAGCCCACTTCTTTGCAAGTTCTAAGAAGACTGGCCAAGATCCAACTTTACAAGTCTCACCCCGCTGCAGCATAAACTGGTTCAACTCCAAGTATGCCAATTTAGCATCATTTATCAAAATTACAAAGGAATATATCATTTGACCCTCTTGGTCCACAGCTGCTCATTTATCCTACAGATCCATTAAATACATAGTAAATAAATAAAGGTTATTTATTATAGTACTGTTTATAACAGCAAAGATTAGAAACAGCCTAAAAGTCTATCAATAAGGGACTGGTAAAATAAGTTACAACACAATGGATGCTAAGGACACTACTATGAAAAAGCTTAAGGAAGCTCTTAATGTATTCAATAGATTATAAAATGATCTCTAAAATATACAGTTAAGTGACAAAAAGGATTTACAGAATCATGTGTGTAATAGGCTACCATACAGGGGGGAAAATGTGTGTATTTGCTTGAACAGGCATGACATATCTCTGAAAAGATACCCAAGAAATTAAACCCTCAGCTTCCCTTTGAGAGAAAGTTAATTTGAAGGCTTAGAAATAGGAACAGGGGTTAAATTTTTTTTGTTAAATAGTACTTTTGATTTTGAACCCCGTAATTATATTAACTATCAATCAGAAAAAGTCTTCTCATGTCCATGTATATAAAAATATTAAATATAATAGAAACATAGGGCTATTTATATTACTAGGGTACTAAGTGTGATGGTTTGAAGCTGTTATGAACCCCAGAAAAAGCCAGGTTCTTTTGGCCCATCCCCGTGGGTGTAGACCTATTGTGGGTGGGACCTTTTGATTAGGTTATTTCAATTGAGATGTGACCCACCTCATTCAGGGTGGGTCTTAGTCCCAACTGGAGTCCTTTATAAAGATGAAATTCAAAGAAGCTCAAAGAGAAACACCCAGAGAAGTTTAGAGAAAAAGCCATAGATGGAGAAACCAGAAGCTGAAGCAACAAAACCTGGGAGAGAAGGACCAGCAGATGCTGCCATGTGCCTTGCTACTGGCAAAGAAGTTGCCAGTTACCAGTCTTCAGAGAAGGCATCATCTTGTTGATGTCTTACTTTGGACATTTTCACAGCCTTAGAATTGTATTTTGTAAGCTAATAAATCCCCATTGTTAAAAGCCAGTCTATTTCTGGTATACTGCATGCTGGCAGCTTTAGCAAACCGAAACACTCAGTTACAGGGTTATTAGTGTCAGGTGATGCAGTGATTTGGGGGGAAGTTGCTGGACTCACGGTGCTGCATCCTTTCACTCCATTACACTGGGAATCTATCTGTTTTCATGATAGGTTCCAAGCAGTGGGAAGGTCTAGGACTCGTGCTCTCTAGAACCCATCTCCTCTTTTACTTGATCTCTGCCAGATACCTTGCACTGCCCCACACAGGGACAAGGGTAACCTTGTCACAGAGACAGGTTTCACAAGAGTCCAAACATGATGAATCCAGTTTAAATCCAACAAAATCATTTATCCATTTAACAAGTTTATCTAGGGCACTTGTCAGTTTGTGTCCTATGTGGAATATGCGCCTTGGATCACAACATTAAAGAGTTCTCAGTCCACCCTTAAATATATGAAAAGATGCTCAATTTCACTCTAAATAAAATAGGAAAAAGTTAAAAACAAAAAACCAAAAAAACAAACTCAGTATACTCTACTGGTAAGGCTGTGGGGAAACAGGTGAGAGCTCAAAATGGTGCTGTCACTGGGAAGAGGAATCTGGTTCCACTAACAGGGCAACACAGCATTTTCCCTTTCACCCTGCAACCCAGCCTCTTGGAATTTACTCTGAAGATCCACTTCCATAAATATGAAACAACATACACAAGCTTATTCATTGTGGAATTATTTGTAATAGCAAAATATTGGAAGTCACCTAAATTCCTGTCCATAGGAGACTGATTAAATAAGTACATGCTGTACTAGAAAGAAAGGAGGAAAGTTTCCATTAGCTGATATAAGGGATTTCCAGGATAAATTGTTTAAAACGTAGTATGCTAGTTTTGTGTAAGAAGAGGGAAATAAGGTGTGTATATATATATATAAGGAAATACAGGAAGAGTAAATAGAAATGAATGAAAAGTGTTACTATGGGGTAGAAGGGATAGGATGGGAGTGAGACTTCTTTAAGTACATTTTTTGGTATAGTTTTGGCTCTTGAACTGTGGAAATATTTTACATATTCAAAAACATGTAATACGGATTTTTAAAAACCCTAAAATTGAATATAAACAGAAATAAATGAACCTTTGTATATTAAATTGATAACTACAACCACACAAAAAACAAATACAAGAATTCAAGTAAGTTTTGAACAAGTTGATTTCCTAAGAATAAAAGAATACAAAATTCTTTGCATGGTCACACACTGATGCTTAAATGTTTCAGTATCTAATATGGCCACAGAAGCCTTGATAACTAGTCATTTTTTTTTTTTCCATCTTTAGAACCTTACATGGGAACAACCAAATCCAACAGATCTTAAGCTACTGTGTGTATATGAATGAACACTCCCAAAAGCTTTATACCTGAATGCTATCCATCTGTTTTGGATTGTATATTGTATTTTTTAAATGTATGTATGCTTTGATTCATAGTAACTTCTCATATTATGGAATTGATTTGCATTGACACAAACTATAAATAGAAAATCGGTGAGAGATCAAAAAAAAAAAGGAACTACAAAAATATCTTGAGCTTAACCTATTAGATGCATGGCCGATAATGGTATTGGTGTAGTAATTCTAAAATTCTTTTGCTATTTTTGTATAAAAGATAGAAAAAAATGAATAAATCCATAGCCGTTGGGAGTCAGAGACAGTCCTGTGATTAAAGGGAGAGGATGTGGAATGGGGAAAGGTGAGGAAGAACCCTAATGTGCTGGATTTGTACTGGAGGTATTAGTATGAACACATGATTTTTTTTTTAAATCAACTTTATTGAGGTAAAATTTATGTACTACAAAACTACAGATTTTAAGTGTATATTTGAATTAGTTTGTAACCACTAACCCAAATTAAGGTCTTCCACATTCCCAACACTCTTCTGCACCAAAGCCCCATCCCGTCCAAGGCAGTCTGATCTGATTTCTCGAATCATAGATTTGTTATACCTGTTCTAGGACTTCATATAAATGCCACCATACAGCATGTCTGGCTTCTTTTACTCAATATAATATCTATGAGATGCATCCCGATTGCATCCATTCATTTTTGTTGTTGAAAAACAGTCTATTGTGCAAATATACTAAAATGTATTTATCCATTCTTTGGCTGATGGACACTTAGATTGTTTCCATCTTGAGCTATTGTGAATCAAGCTGCTACAACTACAATCAAATCTTCTGGTTGGGTATGTTTTCAATTCTCTTGGATAAACGCCTAGGAGTGAGACTGTTGGTTCATATAGCATTGTATATTTAATTTTATAAGAAATTGCTAATCTGTTTTCCAAAGCGGTTGTACTATTTTACACTTCCATCGGTGATGTATGCAAGTTCTAGTTGCTCCATATTCCTCACCAGCACCTGGTATTGTCAATCTTTTCAACTGTAATTCGGATATATGTGAAATAGTATCACATAGTGTTTCGATTTGCATTTTCCTAATGTTGAACATCTTTTCATGGGCTATTTGTCATTTGTATATTTTCTTTGGTGAAGCGTCTTTTCAAATATTTCACCAGATTGGTGAAATCTTTAAATCAGGTTCCTTGGCTTCATATTTTTAAGTTGTAAGAGTTCATGATATATTCTGGATATACAACTTTTGTCAAATACATGTATTGTGAATGTTTTCTTATAATCTGGGCTTACCTTTTCATTTTCTGAGTGGTATTTTTAAATTTTTTTATTTATTTTTTATATGGGCAGGCACCAGGAATCGAACCTGGGTCCTCTAGCATGGCAGGCGAGCATTCTTGCCTGCTGAGCCACCATAGCCCGCCCTGAGTGGTATTTTTTTAAAGAACCAAAAAATATTTTATTAAAATAAATCTTGATAAAATCCAATTTATCATTTTTTGATGGTTAGTGTATTTTATGCTCTAAGAAATATTTACCTACCCTAGAGTAACATGTATTTTATCTTATTTTTTCTAGGTTTTTAAAGTTTTACCTTTTACATTTAGGTCTATGATCTATTTTAAATCAATTTTTGTGTATGGTGTGAAGTAGAGATCAAGGTCATTTTCCAAAAATACAGATATCCAGTTCAAGCACCAGTGTTGAAAGACTTATTTTACCCATTTAATTACATTGGTACCTTTGTTAAAAATTAATTGCCCATATCAGTGTGGGCCTATTTGCTAAACTTTCTATTCTGTTCCATTGATATATATCCATTCTTATCCCAACATAAGACTGTCTTGATTATTAAACGTTTAAATTCAATAGTCCTCCAAATTCATTCATCTTTTTGAAAACTGTTTTTGCTGTGCCTTTATATTTCCTATAAATCTCAGAATCTACTTAATTAAAAAAATTAGCTTCGATTTTTATTGGAATTACAAAGACTATAAATCAAATTGGGCTAACTGCCACCTTAACAACACTGACACACCAAACCACGAACCTGGTATAAGTCTACATGCATTTAGTCTTCTTTGGTTTCTTTAATTTCATCAGCAATGTTTTGTAGTTTTAAGGACAGAAGTCTTGCCTGTCCAGTTAAATTCATTCCTAAGAATTTTTTTGGTGGGAAAATATATATAATATTTACCATTTGAACCATTCAGCAGCATTAAAAGCATTCACAATATTGTGCAACCATCACCACTATCTATTTCAAGAACTTTTTTGTCACCCCAGACAGAAATTCTTTACCCATTAAGAAATAACTTCCCATTTCCCCCTTCTTTCAGCCCCTTATAACTTCTAATCTATTTTGCATCTATGAATTTATGCATTCTAGATATTTCATATACGTGGAATCGTATTTGTCCTTTTGTGTCTGGCTTATTTCACTTAGAATAATGTTTTCAAGGTTCATCCATGTTGTAGCACATATCAGCACTTCATTCGTTTTTATGTGTGAAAAAATATTTCATTGTATATATGTATACATATAACACGTTTTGTTCATCCATTCATTTGTTGATGAACACTTGGATTATTTCCACCTTTTGGCTACTTGTGAACAATGCTGCTATGAATAATGGTGTACCAAGTATCTGTTTGAGTCCCTGTGTTTCTAAGAATTTTATCTCTGCACACCATTGTACATGGGTTTAAAAATAATTACCAGCCCCAATGTCCATTGACAGATGAACGAATAAGCAAAATGTGTTACAGTCATACAATGGAATACCATTCAGTCATAAAAAGTAATGAATTTTTAAAAAATTCATTTTCCCATTGTTTGTTGCTAGAATATAGGAACATAATTCACTTTTTTTCCCAAGTCAAACTGTATCCAGCTTTATTAAAGATACTTTTCATAAACAATCATGGTATTTCAGGCAGGATATGGCATACAATCATTAACAGTATACAACAACTTTCAAAGTCCCTTCTTCAAAGGACTACCAAAATCAGAATGCCACTATAGAACCCAATGAAGTCTTCACTTGACCCTCTGAACAAGGAAAGTTTAGAGTAAGGGTTGACATTTTCACATTTAGCATGTTGTTTGACAACTTTTCATGAGCCAATCCTGACTTTCAGGAAATACAATGAAAATGGCAGAATTATCAGTTTGAAGATCCACGAACTAAACAAGGGCTCGATGCTCTTTTGTGGGATGCCATCACAGGGGCATAACTGGAAAGTCCAGATTGCCTGACATTCTAGCAATTTTTTTTGGATCAGGCCCCAACAGATTTAAGGGAGTCAACTCTATGCTGAAGGCTGAGTGGGAGAAGAGGACATAACAAACTTTAGTTTTTCCATATCATAAGACATTTGTGCCAAAATGGCTAATGTGTATTCACATCAGGGAATCCAATATCCTGGGAGTAAAGAAGTCTCTCAAAACTAGAGGGGAAAGGTGTTTTCTCTCCTATTAATCCAGCTTTGGAGATAGTCTATTAGTGACAATTGCCCCTTCCCCAAAAAACAACAATGAAGGATTCTGTGTACTAACAACATAGCTTTTAAAAAAAGTGAAACAAAATTCTGCATTTTCATAAAATTTGATACAAAATATCATTTCAAACTGTGCAGTCACCAGACGTACACAGTTGTAAAAAATGTACACACTTGACCTGCCATCTTCAGCATCTTTGGCTTTTTGTGCCTGGTCAGTTTTGGCATCTCCAGTTTCTGCAGGGTTATTCCCATCCTTGCCAGTATCAGCTTTCCTCTATTTCCCTTTGGATACCTTCTCTCCCTTCTTTGCAGGGGCCTTTTTAGGCTTGGGTTCTGGCTTTGGAGGAGCATGTTTAGCACATAACCTTGCAGCGGATCTTCTCTGTGGTTTGTCTTTTACCTTGGCTTTATCTCCTTTAGAATCCCCTTCACCCTTCCTCTTGGGCATGGTGGCAACGATGGTGGGACATAGGCACTGGACACAGGGATGCAGTGGTATGCCTTCTTTGGTTGGTCCAGAGGTCGTTCTCACCTCTTCACATTTACAATTGATTTTTGTACATTGACCTTGTGCTCTATGACCTTGCTAAATTAATTTATTTATTCCAGTAGTCTTTTAAAACAGATTCCTTGGGATTTTTTATGTAAACAATCATGTTCTCTGTAAATAAATAACTTTCCTTCTTCCTTTTCAATGTAAAAATTTTATTTTTCTTGCCTCAAGTACCTCCAGTACAATGTTGAACAGAGTGCTGAAAGTGGATATCCTTTCCTTTACCCTATCTTATGGGAAAAAGTTTAATAGATCACAATTTAATATGATACTAGCTTTAAGATTTTTTAGGAAGTTTAAGTTTTGCTTTCTATCAAATTAAGGAAGTTCCCTTTATTTCTAGTTTGCTGAGAGTTTTTAAGAGAATCAAATGACTTTTTTATTCTGTTAATGCATCAATATGTATCAAATTAACTATAACAACCTTGAATTCTTGTAGTGAACAACATTTGATCATAATCTTTGTTTTTCTATTGCTGGATTTTATTTGCTAATATTTTGCTGAGAGTTTTGCTTCTATGTTCATAAGAGATTGACCTGTAAATTTTTCTTGCAATGCCTATTTTTAACATTTTATTAACAAGGTTTGCAGGCCTCATATACTGAATAGGGAAGTGTTCTCTTCTTTTTTTCAAAGGAGTTTATATAAGGTTGGTATTTTCTTTTCCTTAAATGTTTGACAAAATTAACCATGACACTGTCTGCACCTGGAGTTTTCTTTGTGGGAAGAGTTTTTAATTACAAATTCTATTTCTTTAATAACTACCGGGATATTGAGATTTTTATATCTTTTTGTGTCAGTACCAGTAAGTTTTTTTTCAAAAATCTGCCCATTTCATCTCAATTGTCAAATTCATTGGCATAAAGTTCTTTATAGAATCCTTTATTATCTCTTTAATGTCTAACAATTTATAATGGTATCCACTCTTTTATTACCAATAATTGGTGTTTTAGTTTGTTAAATGCTGCCAGAATGCAATATATCAGAAATGGAATGGCTTTTAAAAAGGGAATTCATTATATTACAAGCTTACAGTTCTAAGGACATAAAAATGTCCACACTAAGACTCAAGAAAGGCTGATGTCTGTTACATGGGAAGGCACGTGGCTGGGGTCTGCTGGTCCTTGTTCCCAACTCATTTGCTTCCAGTTTCTAATGCCAGTAGTTTCCTCTCTAAGAGTCTGTGGGCCTTCACTTAGCTCCTCTGTGACACAACTCTGGGTTCTGGCTTGCTTAGCATCTCATGGGAAGGTATGGGGACATCTGCTGGGCTCTGTATCTCCAAACATTCATGTCTAGGCATCTATTCTCTCTGTCGGCACTCAAGCATCTCCAAATGTTTGCCTCTCTGTTGGCTCTGAAGCAACCATGTTTTTTTCAAGATGTCTCCCCTTCTAAAGAATTCCAGTAAATTAATCAAGACCCACTTTGAATGGGCAGAGTCACATCTCCATTGAATCAAAAGGTCACATCCACAATTGAGTGGGTCAGTCTCCATGGAAACAATCTAATCAGAGGTTTCCATCCTACAATATTGAATCAGGATTAAAGGATAAGGCTTTTCTGGGGTACACAAAACTTTCAAACCAGCAAATTGGTAATACAATTTTCTTAGCCAGTCTTGCTAGAGACTTACCAAAATTTTATCAATTTTTTTTAAATAGTCAACTTTTGGCTTTGCTAATTTTCTCTATACATTATTTTCTATTTTATTAATTTCTGCTCTACATTATTTCCTTCCTTTGGGTTTAACTTGCGTTTCTAACTTCTTTTCTTTTATTGAGCTATAATTCACATAACAAATTCACCATTTTAAAGTGTACAATTCAATGGTTTTCAATATATTCAGTATGCATCCCAGAAAGAAACCCTGTACCTATTAGCAGTCAGTCCTAATTGTGCCTTCTTCCATCCTCTGACAATCACTAATAAATACTTTCTGTCTCTGTGGATTTGTCTATTCTGAACATTTCATGTAAGTGGAATCAAACAGTATGTGGTCTTTTGTGTTAGGCTTCTTTCAGTTAGCATAAGGTTTTCAAGGTTCACCCATGTATAATTAGTTATGGTCAGATAGTATTCCATTGTATGGATATACCACATTGTTTATCCATTCATTAGCTGGTAGACATTTGAGTTGTTTCCATTTTTTTTACTATTATTAATAATGCAACTATCAACAATTATGTACAAGTTTTTGTATGAACATTGTTTTCTATTCTCTCGGGTATACAACTAGGAATGGAATTGCTAAATCATGGTAATTCTATTATTAACTGACTGAGGAACTACCAAACTTTTTGTAGTTCATTAAAAATAAAAACATACAATATTGATTTTAAACCTTTCTATTTTTTCTATACAGGCATTTAAAGTTATACACTTTCTTCTAGGTACTTCTTTAGCTGTACCACACAAACTTTGATATGCTATGCTTTTGTCACAGTTCAATTGGAAACATTTTCTAATTTTGTACGCGTTTTCTTCTTTGATGTTTAGTTAATTAGAAATATATTTTGAATTTCCAAATATTTAGGGATTTTCTAGTTATGTTAGTGGTAACTCAGGGGTCAGGACCCCCTCCTTTAGGCAACAAAATAGAAACGATAAAAGCCTTAAGCATGTAGCAGCCTGCATGACTAGAGCACAGACACTGAAGATAAACAGACCACTCTTCCTCTCAAGGGGGAAAGAATGCATTGTCAAAGGCGTTAATACTCCCCTCCCCTAATCACTGTTGGTAACCAACTCATGAGACTTGCTGAAACTCCACTGTAACCAAATCTTGTGAGACTCTGCTGAACCTGATAAGCCACTCCCTTCCTCCTGTTTGCCCGGACCACTGACTTCTATTTTGCAACTAGCTGCCATCGGGAAGGATCTTCTCCTGTTAGTAAATGCCTAATTAAAACTCATGAGTAACTCTCTGCCTACCGTGTACTTTGGTCTTGGGGCTATGCTGGGTTGGGACATTTGGCGAGCCAGCCAAGATATCAGAGAGCTGCCAGCCATAAAAGATATATGATTACTGGCAAATTCTGGGATGGCCTGTAACATCCATGTGGGGAGGGGTGGCTACCCTTCTAGATGAATGGGGACCACTGAGGGAGTATGCCATTTCAGAAAAAGCCAGGATTAGAGATGGAGTTATCTAGAAAGGGTTTGTGGAAAGTCCTATTGTCTGATGGCTTTGGTCCTTGTGTACTACACGGAAAATCAACGATATTTTTGCTAGATTTTATTTGTATGAATGGATCCACTGCAAATCTGGACTAAAAGGGACAGAAAAGGGATAAATTGAAGGAAAAATGGCTTCAGAGGCAGAACTATGGAAGCTAAGGTCTGGAGCCAGGAAATTTGGGGTCAGGAGAGTTGACCCACCCATTGAATGGAGAGGATGAGTTTACCCCAGAGGCAGAGGGCAGGCCTTCCACATCATTTCTCAGGAAGAATTTTGCCGCCCCTGGCCTTGAAAAGGGTAGAAAGCATAAAGTGGGGATTGAGGGGAGTCTGGCTGCCACCCTGTTGTTCTGGAGGGGTTGAGCATGTGACCCAGATATGACAGGGATTTTCAGGTGCTGCCCTGAAGCTTGGGTAGAGCTGAGAGAAAGGTGGTCCCCACATGTGCCCCAGGGTTGCAACTCTCAACCCAATGTTTGGGGAGAGTAGTGCCGCTGCATAGGCCCTTGGAAATGGTGGGACTGCTGCTTTCGAAAGCCCCAAGGATACATGACTCTCAGACTTCGAAATACAAAGGCGTTTGCCCTGCAAGTTTTCAGAATTGTTTGGGTTCAGTGACCCGTATGTTCCTTCCTATTTCTCCCTATGAAAATGGGGGTATTTATCCTATGAATGTTTTCCTTTGTATATTGGCAGCAGATAGATCTAAGTTTTACAGGTTCAGAGCCAGAGGAGAATTTTGCCTTAGGACAGATCATGGCTGTAACTGATCTTGATGAGATTTTGTACTGGTTTTGACTTTGTGTTGTATTTGTATTGTTACTGAAATGACTTACGGTTTTGTGATATTGTAATGGAATGAATGTATTTTGTATACGTAAAGAATATGCCTTTTTGGGGTCCAGAGGGTGGAATGTGCTGATCTGAAACTGCTGTGTACTCCAGAAAAGCCATGTTCTTTAATCTTGAGTTAATACCGTAAGATGAGATCTTGTTGATTAAGTTCTTTCCATGAATACGTTACCCACCCAATTACGGGTGGGACCTTTTAATTAGGTGGTTTCTGTGGAGATGTGGAAACCATTCAAAGTGGGGTCGCTTCCTGGAGTCCTTTAAGAGGGAACCATTTTGGAAAGACATTCAGAGCTGACACAGCCAGAGATCTTTCAAGGTGCAGGGCCCAGCAAATGTCACCATGTGTCTTCCCATGAGATGCTAAGCAAGCCAGAACCTGGAGAGAGTCAAGGGAAGCCAAGAGATGAAATCCAGCCTGGAGACGCCAAGGAAGAAATTCCCACAGGAAACAATGGCTGAAAGCAATGGTGCCCAGGAGCACGGGACGAGCAGATACCAGCCAGGTGCCTTCCCAGCTGACAGGTGATCTGGATGGCATCAGTATTTCTTGAGTGAAGGTAACCTCTTGTTGTTGCCT
Organism: Myrmecophaga tridactyla; assembly: GCA_004026745.1. NCBI lineage: Eukaryota > Metazoa > Chordata > Mammalia > Pilosa > Myrmecophagidae > Myrmecophaga > Myrmecophaga tridactyla. The sequence goes on from PVIY010014752.1 coordinate 38,822, forward strand.
TAATTTGGACATTTTCACAGCCTTGGAACTATAAACTTGCAACTTAATAAATTCCCTTTTTAAAAGGCAATCAATTTCTGGTATATTGCTTTTCGGCAGCATTATCAAACAAAAACACATGGGAAGGACAATGGACAGTTACTGTGTTACTCCAAGAGTATTTTCACAGTCCCACTATTTGCCATGGCTTAGCTGCTCAAGACCTGAAACTGTGGAAGCCCCCACCTCCACCTACCAAATGTAATTATTTTCTATTACATCGATGATATTATTATGCTAACCAGTAACTCTTTTTCAGGACTAGAAACCACTATCTACACAGTGGCGACCCACCTTGAAAGCTGGGGATGGGTGGTAAATTGAGACAAATTACAGGGACCTGGGGACTTTGTCGAATTTTTGGGTGTCGTCTGATCAGGTAATAGGTTAGACCTAATCCTTCTGCTGTTGTTGGCAAAGTACAGAATTACCCCACTCCACACACTGCCAAGCAGTTAATGGCTTTTCTTGGTTTACTGGGCTATTGGAGACTGTTTATACTTCACTGGGCACGAATTTAAAAATCTCTGTATACTCTAGTTCACAAGGGGAAGGCTTGGGAATGGGATATCTGCCTCAAGCTACTTTTGAAAAGTCCAAATGAGCTATAGGAAAAGCACAAGCTTTAAGGGAGGTGGACTAACAGCGGTGGACTCAGATATGTGTCTTGTGAATTGTATGTGGCCAGTACAGATACTGCCTTTGGGTGGGATTTGTAGCAACGGCAACAGACAAAACATGTACCTTTTGGCTTCTGGTCTCAGTTATGGAAAGGGGCAGAACTAAGATACAGCCCTCTGGAAAAGCAGTTATGTACGGCCTATAATGCCCTGCTACAAGTTAAAGAGCTGACTCAGAAATGTCCTGTGACTTTACGAATGGTCATCTCCATTCAGAGGTGGGTATGTGACACTGCTGACAAGGCCCACTCAGGAAGTACTCAATTTAGCCTGCTGACAAAGTGGAAAGCTTATCTCCTGCAATGCAGCATCTTTAATAGCAGTGCTCTAAGTGAAGAAATGCATGACATTTTAGGCTCAGTTTCTTATGTGGAAGAACAATGTTCACCCCTCCCTGCTGATCCTCCCAAGGTGGTTACCCCTATACCCAAGGTTGATGGATGTGGAAGTATACCTGACAACACATGGTATACTGATGGATCAGCACATGGGCAACCCGCTACCTGGATGACCACGGCTGTCTAACCTAGTACTGATTTCATCTCGTGGAAGACTGGAACTATGCATAGAGTGGTCAGTGGGCTGAACTGAGGGCTATATGGCTGGTCATCAACCATGAGCAAGGAGATATACTAACCCCTGGTACTGATAACTGAGCTGTATACTGAGGCTTGATGGCATGGATGGTCACAAGAACAGTGGACTATCATCAGTTGCCCCTTTGGTAGAAGGAGATGTGGGAAGACATCTGGACTGCTTGCTACAAGTATGAGGTAACTATTTTCCATGTTTCTGCCAATAACACTGATTCTTCAGCAGGCAACCACTGAAGCACATGCTCCACAAAAGTTTGTAGCCTAGATAAGCAAGCTGTGGTATATACATACAATGGAATATTATGCAGCTGTAAGACAGAATAAAGTCATGAAGCATGTAACAACATGGATGGACCATAAGGACATTATGCTGAGTGAGATTAGACAGAAACAAAAGGACAAATACTCTATGGTTTCATTGATATGAACTGACATTAGTGAATGAACTTGGAGAATTTCAGTTGGTAACAGAGACCATCAGGAGATAGAAATAGGGAAGATTTTGGGTAATTGGAGCTGAAGGGATACATATTGTGCAACAGGACTGATTGTAAAAATTCAGAAATGGATAGCACAGTACTACCTAACTGTAACACAATAATGTCAGTCATTGAATGAAGCTGAATGTGAGAATGATAGAGGGAGGAGGCCTGGGGGGCACAAAAATCAGAAGGAAAGATAAACAATAAAGACTGAGATGGTATAATCTAGAAATGCCTAGAGTGTATAATGATAGTGACTAAATGTGCAAATTTAAAAATGTTTCTGTATGAGGAAGAACAAAGGAATGTCAATAATGCAGGGTGTTGAAAGTAGATGGTAATTCATATTTTAAAACTTTAATTTATGTGCAAGACTAAAGCAAGAAATGTTTATTTGGTACAAAATTTATAATTTGACTAGTGCATTTCCTAATATAACTTATGTGGACAGCTTACTTGAACATCATAGTACTTGGAACCTTGCGTAGGACATGAGATTTTGTAGGTTTGTCCAGAGTGATCCCCAGATAAATCCCAGAGCGATTTGAACAATGAATAGGGAAGTATTTGCAGAGTCCCCTAGGGGGAATGGTGAGAAAGGGGGGAAATTCAACTTCCCCAAGTGGAGAATTCTTGATATTCTCACAGGCAGTGGGGACAGCCAAAGCAATAGGCTGTGCCTCTAATCTTGGGGTTTGTTCATATGAAACTTAATCCGGCAAACGATAGGCTAAGCCTACTTAAAATTAGGCCTAAGAGTCACCCTCAAGATAACCTCTTCTGTTGCTCAGATGTGGCCTCTCTCTCTCAGCTGACACAGCAAGCAAACTCACTGCCCTCCCCCTCTCTAAGTGGGACATGACTCCCAGGGGTGTGGACCTTCCTGGCAATGTGGGACAGAAATCCTAGAATGAGCTGGAACTCAGCATCAAGGGATTGAGAAAATCTTCTCCATCAAAAGGGAGAAGAGCAAAATGAGACAGAACAAAGTGTCAGTTGGCTGAGAGATTCCAAACAGAGTCGAGAGGTTATCTGGAGGTTATTCTTATGCATTAAATAGATGCCACCTGTTTAGTTAAGGTGTAATGGAGAGGCTGGAGGGAACTGCCTGAAAACGTGGAGCTGTGCTCCGGTGGCCATGCTTCTTGAAGTTAATTGTATGATGATATGGCTGTCGCAGTGTGACTATGTGGTTGTGAGAGCCTTGTGTCTGATGCTCCTTTTGTCAACTTTATCAACGGACAAGTAAAACATATGGATTAAAAATAAATAAATAATAGGGGGAACAAACGTTAAAATAAATTTAGTAGATTGAAAAGCTGGTGATCGGTGAAGGGGTGGGGTAAGCGGTATGGTATGTATTAATTTTTTTGTTTTCTTTTTATTGCTTTTTCTGAATTGATGCAGACGTTCTAAGAAATGATCATGATGATGAATATACAACTATGTGATGATAGTGTGAGTTATTGATTATATAACAGGAACGGAATGATCATAAGAATGTTTGTGTTTATATGTGGTTATGTATCATAAATAAAAAATAAATTTAAAAAAAACCTAAAAGTGAAAAAAAAAATTTGTAGCCTACAGCCAGCATCACATGAGGCTGCCGAATAGTTACACAGGAAACAGGGCACCGAGGGTACCAGACTTAGTGGAGTCTGGTGCAGCAATTTCGGTTGCCCAACATGAGGCAGCAGTTAAAGGAAGTTGTGGATGCTTACCCCTCCTGCTCACTATGCCAGCTGTTTTAGTTTGCTAACACTGCTGGAATGTAATATACCAGAAATGAGTTGGCTTTTATAAAGGGGATTATGCTGATTTGAAAGTATTATGTACCCTAGAAAAGCCATGTTTTAATTCTGATCCAGTCTTGTGGGAGCAGCTGGTTCTTTTAATCCTGATTCAATACAGTAGGTTGGAAACTTTTGATTAGATTATCTCCTAATAATCTCTGTGATTATGTATTTTCAAATCTCTGTGATTGTGTATTTGCCTATTTCTCCTTAGTTCTGTCAGATTTTACTTCATATTTTTAGCTTGGTTATTAGGTGCAAATACATTTTGGATTATTTTCCTGTTGAATTAACCCATTTCTGATTTTGAAATGCTTCTCTTTATTTCTGCCATTACTCCCTGTCTTGAAGTTTACTTTATCTGATATTAATATAATCATACCAGCTTTCTTGTACTTTCCATTTACAAAGCATATCTTTTCTTCATCCTTTTACTTTCTACTTATCTATGGTTTTTAAATTGAAAGTATGTCTCTTTTAGACATTATATAATTGAGTCTTGATTTCTTTTATCTGTCTCATAATCTCTGCCTTTGAGTGTTTATATTTAGTGGAATTATTACTATGGCTAGATTTAAGTCTAACATCTTGCTATTTGCTTTTTATTTGCCCCATACTATTTTTGCCCTGCTGTTCCTCTTTTCCTGCCATCTTTCATAGGATAGAATGTTTCTAATATATTTTATTTCTTCAGTTTGCTTTACAGCTAAATCTCTTTTCATTATTTTAATCATCACTCTAGAGATTACAATATGTATATTGAATTTATCACAGCCTAATTGAGCTTCCTCTCTCTTCACAAATATAAGAACCTTATGTAATATAATTCTATGTATTCTCCACACTTTTTACTATGATTATCATATATTTTACTTCTACATATGTCATTACTTATATACCTTACAATGATATTAGTATTGCTGTAAACAGTCATTTGTATTTTACAGAAGTTAAGGAAAGAAAAAAAATAGCTGGTCTTTCATATTTTCCCAGATATTTGCTATTTCTGTGGCTCTTCATTCCTTCCTATAGATCCAAGTTTCAGATTTCCTTTTAGCCTTTCTCATAAAATTGCTGGCAATAAATTCTTTCCACTTTCATTTTTGCTGGAAAGGTCTTTCATTTTCTTCTCATTTTGAAGGATATTTTCAATGAATAAAGAATTCTAGATTAAAACTCTTCTTCTGTCAGCATTTCAAAGGAATGAGTCCACTGTCTTCTGTCCTCTATTTTTCATACCACTGTTCTGAGTAATGTGTTTCTATTTTCTGCCTGCTTTCAAGATTTTTTCTTTACCTTTAGCTTTCAGCATCTTCACTATGATGTTCCTAGTCTATGTGTGACTGTCTTTCTTTTTTTTTTAAGGATTTTTATTAATTTGTTTATTTAACAAATAATTTTTATTTATTTATTTATTTATTTATTTTAAACATAGCAAACAAACACGAACATTCTTACCATATGATAATTCCATTCTTGGTATATAATCAGCAACTCACAATATCATCACATAGGTGTATATTCATCACCATGATCATTTCTTAGAACATTTGCATCAATTCAGAAAAAGAAAAAAACTCATACATACCATACCCCTTACCCCTTCCTCTCATTGACTACTAGTATTTCCATCTCCCCAATATAGTTTAGCCTTTGTTTCCCCTATTTTTTTCTATACCCCTTACCACTCCCTTTCATTGATGACTAGCATTTCAATCTACTAAATTTATTTTAACATTTGCTCCCCCTATTATTTTTTTTAATCCATACGTTTTACTCATCGGTCCATACTGCAGACAAAAGGAGCATGAGAGACAAGGTTTTCACCATCACACACTGCAACTGTCTTTCTATTCTTCCTGATTGGGGTTCACCAAGTTTTTTCAATCTATAAATGAATGTTTTTCATAAAATTTCGCTCTCCTCTCCTTCTGGAACTCCAAACACATATGTTAGACTGCCTGATTTTGCCGTACAGGTCACAGAGTTTCTGTTAATTTCTTTTCAATATCTTTTTGGGGGATGCATGGTCCAGGAATTGAACCCGGGTCTCCCGCATGGAAGGTGAGCATTCTACAACTGAATCTTTTCAAAATTTTTAATCTCTGATTTTCAGATGACATTATTTTTCTGGACCTATCTTCAAATTCAGACCTTTACTTCTGCCAAGCTGCTTCCCCCTCCTCCTCCTCTTTCTACTCCTTCAATCTTCTGTTAAGCCTATCCAATGTATTTTCCATTTTAGAATTTGCACTTTTCAGTTGTAGAATTTCCATTTGGCTCTTTTTTTACAGGTTCAATTTGCCTGTTAAGATTCCCTGTTAACAAGTGAATAAAAAAGTATTTGCAAAGTCCCCTTCAGGGAATGGTGAGAACAGGAAAATTCAACTTCACCAAGTTGAATTCTTGATATTCCAACAAGCAGTGGGGACAACCAAAGCTATAGGCTGAGTCCCCAGTCTTCGGGTTTCTTCATATAAAACTTAACCCCACAAAGGATAGGTCGAGCCTACTTAAAATTAGGCCTAAGAGTCACCCCCAAGAGAACCTCTTCTGTTGTTCAGATGTGGCCTCTCTCTCCAGCCAACACAACAAGCAAACTCACCACCCTCCCCTGTCTACGTGGGACATGACTCCCAGGAGTGTGGACCTTCCTGGCAACGTGGGACAGAATCCTAGAAGAGCTGAGACTCAGCACCAAGGGATTGAGAAAAGCTTCTCGATCAGAAGGGGGAAGAGTGAAATGAGACAAAGTGTCAACGGCTGAGAGATTCCAGAGTCCAGAGGTTATCCTGGAGGTTATTCTTATACATTAAGTAGATATCACCTTGTTATTCAAGATGTAATGGAGAGGCTGGAGGGAACTGCCTGAAAATGTAGAGCTGTGTTCCAGTACCCATGTTTCTTGAAGATGATTGTATAATGATATAGCTTTCACAGTGTGATTGTGTGATTGTGAAAACCTTGTGTCTGATGCTCCTTTTATCTACCTTGTCAACAGACGAGTAGAACATATGGAATAAAAATAAATAATAGGGGGAACAAATGTTAAAATAAATTTAGTTTGAAATGCTAGTGATCAATGAAAGGGAGAAGTAAGGGGTATAGTATGTATAATTTTTTTCTCTTTTTCATTTTATGTCTTTTTCTGAATAGATGCAAATGTTCCAAGAAGTGATTATGATGATGAATATGCAACCATGTGATGATATTGTGAATTACTGATTATATATGTAGAACGGAATGATCAAAATAGGAATGTTTGCATTTGTTTGGTGTTTTGTGGTATTTAAAATTTTTTAAATTAATTAAAAAAAAAAAGATTCCCTGTTAAGACCACCATATTTCCCTTTAAGCCCTTCATCATATTTGAAGTAGCTGCTTTAAAGTCCTTGTCCATGGATTTCAACACTGGCATCATCTCTGAGTATGTACTACTGATTGCTTTGTTTCCTACATATGGGACACATTTTCCTGCTGCCTTGAATGTCTAGTAATTTTTTATTCTATGCTAAACATTGTCAGGATATTATTGGCTTCCTTTAAAGAATGCCAAGTTTTGTTCTGGCAGGCAATTCATTTCTAGCAATTCTCCTTGCTCCATTTGAGACTTGGTTTTAGGCTTATGATGTCAGGTTTAGAGTAGCCCTTCCTCTAGGCATGGAGTTAACAAGGAGCTGAACCCTTTAAAGAGCCAGACAGTAAGTATTTTCTGCTTTGCAGGCCATATGATCTCTGTCACATCTACTCAGTTTGCCAATGCAGCATGAAATCAGCCATAGACAATATGTATAGAGTTAGGCATGGCTGTGTTTGGCCCACAGTTGGCAAGATTTGGTAGGTAGCCCATAGTTTGCCAATTCATGTTCTAAGGCATGGTTTTTATTCTTTAGACATGGCCTTTCTGATCTATCAGTTCAAGGATCAGGGTATTAATGAAGTATTTCCACTCTGGCTAGGCCAGGCTGCAAGTCTCCTGATACTGTGTTACCTTTAATATCTCTGTTCTACTGGCAAGCCCAAAGCAGTAACTGTCCCCTAGGTTTTGCAGAGTCTCACCCTGTGAATGTGCAGCCCAGCCCTGAGCTAAGGACCCAGAAAGAACACACATATAGACTTACTGACATCCCCCTTCTGCACAGCTCCCTCCTTCCAGTACCCTACGCTGCAGCTACTTCATTAACCCTCAACTCTGATTTTTGCTTTATCACCTCAGCAAAACTATTGTGCTCTGCTTGGGTTCCACCTGTGTGTTATTATGGTCAGTAAATTGCCTAGGCAGAGGTTCAGGGGCCAGGAGTAATGCGTTTTCCTTCTCTCAGTAATCTCAATCCAGCTAACTGTTCAAAGTGTAATAATAGTTGCTTTATATATTCAATCCAGTTTTATAGCTGTTTATAATATACTTTGCTCCCAATATACTTACAATATAATTGCTGCTCTGGCATGGTCAGATTAAATGATTAAATTTTTTTTGCATTCCCTGTCCACTGAAAAGGTTTGGAAGCAATAAAACTCTAGTAGTAGTGAACACACCTAGAACCCAATATTAATTTCTAAATATCTTTTCCACTTAAAGTAAGTATGGGTTTCTCTGGACAAATGGTTGTTCCCAGGTCTGGAGCTGGAAAAATCCAAGATACATCTGGAAAGTTATGTTGTGTTAGAAAACAACAAAATGCTCAAAAACTAATAGAAAATTTTTGGAAGGTGGCAGATTAGGAAATTCCAGGAATCAGTCCCTCTACCAAAACAACTATTGACTGGCAGGAAGGGTCTGATTCAACTATTTGGGAACTCTGGAGTCTAGTCGGACACTGTACAGCAACCAGGGAAGAGCTGGAGGATTACTGTAAATGCCAATGAATTTTATCCTCTGTGTGGTGGCTATCATCCTCTAACCCCCTCTAACCCTCTAACCCAGCTAGCTTGGGATATCGGTGGGGGATATCAGTGGGGACTGCAGCCTTGGTTCCTGGTAGAGCTTGCTGATACCACAGTGGGCAATAAGGGAGTGGTGGTCTCTGATCAATCATCACTACTTTTGATTACTTACTTCAGATCACTGAACTAAATTAATTAATGAAGTATTTCCACTCTGGCTAGGCCAGGCTGCAAATCTCCTGATACTGTGTTACCTTTAGTATCTCTGTTCTACTGGCAATCCCATAGCAGTAACTGTCCGCTAGGTTTTGCAGTCTCACCCTGTGCATGTGCAGCCCAGCCCTGAGCTGGAAATGAGGAAATTAGGAAAACATTATCTGAACAAAATAAAGAGAGAAATTATAAAAAGGAACCAAATAAACTTTGGAGTTGCAAATAAACAACTCACTTGACAGATACAACAGCAGATTTGAAAAGGCAGAAAAAAGGATCACTGAACTTGAAGACAAGACATTTTAAATTATCTAGTGTGTGAAGTTGGAAGAAAAAATAATGAAAAATGAACAGAGCCTTGCGGCCCTGTGAGACACCATCCCACATACCAACATTCATATCATTGGAATCCCAGAAGCACAAGAGAGAGAGAAGGGGGCGGAAAAAGTATTGGAATGACTAATGCCCAAAACTTCCCCAATCTTATGAAAGATATGAGTATATAGATCAGGAGGCTCAACAAACTCCAAGCAGTATATACTCTTAGAGATCTTCACCAAAGCATATTATAGTGAAACCGCCAAAATGCAAAAACAGAGAGGATTTTGAACATTAAGAGACAAGTAACTAGTGGTATACAAGGGATCCCCAATAAGATTAATGGTGGATTTCTCATCAGAAACCACAGAGGCCAGAAGACAGTGGGATGGCATAATTAAAGTCCTTAAAGAGAAAAAAAAAAAAGCAACTGAGAATTTTCTAGCCTGCATAATTATCTTTCAAAAATGAAGGAGAAGATTTCCAGAGGATGACGGAATATAATAGGCTCAGTTCTCCCCTGCTCCATAGAACAACTACAGAAGTGACAGAAAAATGACCAGGACAGTAGTTTCAGGGTGCCCAGTGACCTAGGAGAGTTTTCTACACTATATATGGAGAAGCTGACAAATTGACAGGGAGAGAATGGGGTGAATGGGCTCAGTCATGACTCCACTAGAGACAAGAGGCTGTGCCCAGGAAAGTGCCTGCTCCCGCAGCTAGCTTGGGATATCAGCCCCCTCAGCTCTGTAGTCCAGAGTTCCACTGGGGAATCCAGAAGTCAGCTGACTAGCTTTCTCTGCTCATAGAAACAATTCAGATAATGTACAGAGCCTATAGCTTTCTTTTCCACATGGAGTCCTGGAGCCCTTAAGAGTGCACGGACAGGGAGGCAGGGATAAGGAAGCAAGCCACACCGCACCCCATGCCCCAGTACCAGTAATGCATGATGTTCCCCAACCTGGCACCCTGTGCCCATGCACCCCACACTTGTGCCCCCCACACCATACACCATACCCCCATGCCATAACCTGCCTCACCCTCACTCCCATGAACTGTGACCCTTACCTCAGTGAACTGACCTCTGCCTCCATGACCTGCCATGCACCCCATGCCACACCACATCCCACACCCTATGTCCCGCTCCCTGTGTCTCCACACCATGCCCCACACTCCCTTGCCACACCCCTGCACCATATGCCCTGTGCCTCCATATCCCACCCCATGACCCCAAGCCATGCCCTGTGCCCTCACTCCATCTCTCACTGTGCCCCATAGCCCCATGCACCATGCCCCATACCATGCCTAGCCAGCAGGTATTTCGACACTGGCTGTGGACAGGAACAAAAATACCCAGTCCCACAGCCCAAGGTCATTCCAAGAAGGAGCCTGGGGGTCAGCCCGCTGAGGTGCACACTGCCCACCCACAAGCCCTAGGGTTTGCGGCTTTAGGAGCATGCCAGGACCAGCAGACCTGGCTAGAATTGTACCGGGTCTCCATCCAGCTCAGTTGGCTGCCACAGTCAGGGAGAGGTGGGCCTGAGGGGAAGAGGAAGCCTAAGAGCACCATCTGCTGGGAAGAAACGCAAAGTGCAGTCTGGCAAACTGCTTATTCGTTCACCTTGAAATAGATCCTCAAGTAAAGCTGCATCCTCTGCAAGAGGAACGGACTTTGGTTTGGTGGGGAATTACTGACAAACTAAGTGCAAAAGGAGACCTTCAATGCAAACTCAAGCAAATACAAAACCTTAGATGACTAAGGAAAATCAATTTTCAAAATAACCCTAGCAAGATAATCAAATGCCTCAAAGCCAACAGAAAATCATAAAGCATATGAAGATGCAGGCAGCCAAATGACCAAATTAAAACATCAGAGGAGACACAGAATTTTAAACTAATCAAAGATGTTCATACAAATCTCTTCAATAAATTCAATGGGTTGGATAATGACATAATGGATATCAAGGAGATATACTAGAAGAGCATGAAGAAAAATCTGAAAGAATAAATAGAAAAATAACAGATATCACAAAGATGAAAGATACTTTAGACCAAAGTAAAAATATACTATAGACACAAAACAGCAGATTTGAAAAGGAAGAAGAAAGAATAAACAAACTAGAGGACAGGACAATTGAATTCGAATGCACAAAAGAACAAATGGCAAAAAAAAGATGGAAAAATTTGAATTGGATTTCAGGAAAATGATGGACAACACAAAGTGCACAAATATAAGAATCATCAGTGTCCCAGAAGGAGAAGAGAAGAGTAAAGGGCTAGGAAGATTAGTTGAGGAGATAATGGGGGAAAACTTCCCAACCCTTATAAAAGACATAAATATATAAAGCAAAGAAGCCCAAGTATCGACCAATGGAATCAAATCGAGAGTACAGAGCTAGATCACCAAATCTATGGTCAATTTGATCTTCAACAAGGTCCCCAAATCCACTGAACTGGGATAGAGTAGGCTGTTTAATAAATGGGCTTGGGCGAATGGGATATCAATAGTCAAAATAATGTAAGAGGACACTTACCTTACACCCTATACAAAAATTAACTCAAAGTGGATCAAAGGCCTAAATATAAGAGCCAGTAACATAAACCTCCTAGAAGAAAATACAGGGAAACATCTTCAAGATAATAGTAATAAGAGGTAGCTTCTTAAACTTTATACCCAAAGCACAAGCAATGAGAGAAAAAATAGATAAATGGCAATTCCTCAAAATCAAATGCTACTGTGACTCAAAGGTCTGTCAAAAAAGTGATGAGGCAGCCAATCAAAGGGAGAAAATATTTGGAAATCACATATCAGATAAAGGTTTGATATCCTGTATACATAAAGAAATCACACAACTCAATAACAAAAGAACAAAGAACCCAATTATAAAATAGGCTAAAGATATGAATAGAGACTTCCATGAAGATGGCAGAGTGGAATCACTTGAATTCACTTCTGCTCTGTGGAACAAGGAGAGAAGGACCAGGACTGCGATCCCAGTGTGTGAGTAATCAAAGAGAGTCTCCAGGATTTTCTGGGGAGAAGGGAGGTGGGGGGATCAGGACAGGAGAGAAGGATGAGTCAGATGGACCATGATCCCCCCAGGGGCAGCCTGTAGCACATGGGGAGGTGCAGATCAGAGAAAACTGATGGTCCCTCCACTCTAGTCTGCCCTAGTTGCTGGCCAGAGAAACCTTCCTGAGCAGCTCTGAAGCCAACAGTGGCTGTGGGGAGCCTGGAGGTGGCTATGGCTGTTCACCATAAGGGTCCCGTTCCTGCGTGCTGGGAGCTGTCACCTGGCTGGGCTCTGGGAATAACTGTCTGGAGGGTACAGCATGTGCCAGTCCATCAGGCGCCACAGGTAGGCTGCTGTGCTGGGCACTGGTCAGCCCTCTCATCCCGCATGCTGGGACCAGCCATCCCACCACCATGGTTCAGAAGAAGCCCCCCACGCCATGCATACCACCTTCCAGCTGCCACTGCAGTCCAAAAGAGGCAGACCTGAGGGGCGGAGGGCTAAGTGCAGGCAGGAACAATGTTCCTAGGTTTTTAAATTATTATTATTATTATTTTTTGCATGAGCAGGCACCATGAATGCCTAGGTTTTTATTCTTTTTTTCCCTTCTTTTTTTCAAGATTTTTTATATATAGTTTATCAGTAATATTATTGTTATTTTGTTTTTATTTTTACATATTTTATTCTTTATTTTTTACTTACTTTACATATTTTTACTCTATGTTATTTTTCTTTACTTCCTTCCTTCCTTCCTTTTTAATTTTCTCTCCCTTCTGTGGGCACCAGTATGAGTTCATTCCCAAAATATCTTGGGGTGTCTCCTTCTGACTTTGGAGCCTATTACTGTTCAGGTGTGTTTTTTGTTGTCTTGTTTTCATATTTTCATTATATTTTATTTTACTTCTTTCTTTCTTTTTTGGGGGGGTGGGGTACATGGAGTTGAGCCTGAGTCTCCCATGGGGCAGATGGACATTCTGCCACTGAAATACCCGTGCAGTCTGGGCTAGCTTTTAACAGACCCTTAAGTTGAATTATACCCCTGACCTGAGATCTGGGTCCTAGTTTGGCAGGTAATAATTATGCAAAATGAAATCTTCAAAGCAAAACCAAGTAAATACAAAACTTTAGATAAGTGAAGGAAACCAACTCACAAAATAACCTTATTAAGATAATCAAATGCCCCCAAAACAACAGAAAATCACAAAGCATGTGAAGATCTGAGCAGAAATGGCCCAGCCAAACGACTAAATCAAAACACTAAGGGGGATACAGAATATGGAACAACTATTCAAGGATATTTATAAAGAAAAAAGGATTTCAGGAAGATACTAGAATAGCATAAAGAAGAATTCAAAAGATTAAATAGAAAAATGGCCTTATTTCACAGACATGAAAAATACAGTAGACCAAATTAGAAACATACTAGAGATGCATGATAGCAGATTCAAAGAAGCAGAAGGAAGAATAAGTGAGCTTGAAGACAGAACAATTGAATAAGAATGCACAAAAGAACAAACAGCAAGAAAGATAGAAAAAATGGAACTGGATCTTAGGGAAATGATGGACAAAAAGAGGCACGCAAATATAAGAATCACTGGTGTCCCAGAAGGAGAAGAGAAGAGTAAAAGGCTGGGAAGGTTAGCTGAAGATAGAATCAGGGTAAACTTCCTAATCAAGTCTTGTTTATTTTGGACATTATCCATGATGCCCAATAAATGGAGGGAGCTGCAGGGTACAACGACTGAGAAGAAGATCAGAGAACTGTGATACATTTATGTGATGGAACATGGTGTGAACTACAAAAAGGAAGAAGCCACACAATAAACAGATAAACCGTGTGGACAATGTGTTATGCAAAATAAGCCAGAAACGAACAAATATGTAAAAGTCTCTCTCAGAAAATACTTATAAGAAAATGGGAGCCTAAATTGTAAGCCCTTATAGCAACCACACTTAGTCTGAAGTTGTAAGTGTATTTCTAGATTCTGAGACATTGAGCTATATGTGTATCAGTTGGCATTTTCCTAGAGCTCTGAATAACTCTGTGACAACTAAGACCCAGAAATGGAGTGCTACAGCCCTGAAAGTTAGCACAGCTATATATAATAACAGTTAAAAGTAACTGAAAAAGAGACCAGGCCTCAATTAGAATTTAAAATAAAACCAATCTGGCTGGGTCTAAGGTAAACTGGAATACAGGGCGTTTTGCTTTGCAAGCTACCAGAATGTGATATAGCAGAAACGGAATGGTTTTTAATAAGGGGAATTTATTAAGTTGGAAGTTTATAGTTCTAAAGCCATGAGAATGTCCAAATTAAAGCAAGGGTATAGAAATGTCCAATCTAAGGCATCCAGGGAAAAATAACTTGGTTTAAGAAGGCTAATGATGTTCAGGGTCTCTCTCAACTGGAAAGGCACATGGCAATGCCTGCTAGCTTTCTCTCCAGGCGTCTTCTTTCATAAAGCTCCCCAGTACAGTTCTTCATCTCCAAAGGTCTTTTGGCTGTGTGGGCTCTCGTGGCTCTAAGGCTTTTTAAAAAATATTTCCTCTTTTAAAGGATTCCGGTAAACTAATCAAGACCCACCTGGAATGGGTGGAATCACATCTCCCTCTAAACAAAACATCACACACACAACTGGGTGTGTCACAGCTACATAGAGATAATCTAATCAAGTTTCCAATCTACAGTACTGTATAGGGATTAAAAGAAACAGCTGCTTCCACAAGATAGGTCAGGATTAAAACATGGCTTTCTATGGTACATAATCCTAGAGCACCAGCACACAGGGTAAAAGATGCTAGTGTATGTACTCTAGACTTCAGCTACTGCATGAGACCAAAGGCAGAGAGGTTTATTATGTCTGGAACCTAAATTTTCTGAAACATATAACCTAAATCAACCTGTCTGGATAGCTCATTTAAAGATTCAAATTCCTGGAGTCCAGAACGGCAACGAGGCCTTGTAATTCTTTTTTTTTTTTATTTAACATGGGCAGGCACCAGGAATCGAACCCAGGTCCTCGGGCATGGCCAGCAAGCATTCTTACCTGCTGAGCCACCATGGCCCGCCCTAGGCCTTGTAATTCTGTATAGCTTAATGTAATACCAGGATACACCTCAGACTATGGTGGGCTAATAATTAAAAAGTATTGATACAGTCTCTTGAGGGTCCAAAGGGGAAAATACATATATATGGAACTATCAAACTTTCCCATTTGGGGAAACCTGGATACCCTCTTGACCACTGGGGGCTCCCAAGAAATAGGCCAAGCCCTGGATTTTGAGGCTTGCACTTACAAAGCTTATTTCTGTAGGGGAGAAACTAAGACTACCTATAATGGGGCCTAAGAGTTGCTTCTAGGAAGCCGCTTTGTTGCCCAGATGTGGCTGCTCTCTAAACCCAACTCTGCAAGGAAAATCATTATCCTCCCCCCTACTCGGGACATGACATAAAAGGGTGAAAATCTCCCTGACAATGTGGGGCGTGACTCCCGGGAATGAGCTGGCCCTAGCACCCAAAGATCGACAACATCTTCCAGACCAAAATGGGGAAAAGAAGTATAATAAAATAAGGCATCAGTGGCCAAGAGATCAAATGGAGTCAAGAGGCTATTCAGTTAGATAGTGCTAATTGCCATGTTTAGCTATGGCAACAACCAACATCACTCCTGTTAACTCTCAAGAACACCTAGTGCTCGAACTGAGATTCTATAAATGTTTCATGCATAAAGTTTGCTTTCCTGGAACCTATAATTCCTGGAGGGTTCCTAGGTCAGATAAATCCTGAAACCCAGAAAGACTAGCCTGTCCAAGATTATCAATTAATTATATCCCTCTATCCTTTAGTGTTGACACTCCTTAACATGGAAAAGTCAAAACGGGCATTGCCCAAAGACCCCTAAAGATTGGGAGAAGGATCAAAGGAGAAGGAGAAGGAGGAGGTATAACAGAGAAAATGAGATTTAACAAATGAGCGTGGCTGCTGATCACTATATTAATATTCCTTCTAGCCTCCAGTGTTTTGGAGCAGCTAGAAGGAAAAATCTGAGATGGCAGAATTGTAGCCTATAACAAACTCTGGGATCTGTATGTAACTAATTGTTAAAGCGTGCTTTGAAAATTATTGCTTTTTTCTTTCTTTGCTTTGTATATATGTTATAGTTCACCATTTAAAAAAAGTTTTAAAAAAGAAACGAATAAATATTTTTCTCAAGAACAAATACAGATGGCTAAAAAGCACATGAAGAGATACTCATTTTCATTACCTATAAGGGAAATGCAGATCAATAATACGAGATAGCACCTCACACCTATAAGAATGGCTGCTATTAAAAAGGAAACTACAAAGAAATGATCATGATGATGAATATGCCACTATGTGATGATATTGTGAATTACTGATTATATATGTAGAACAGAATATGATAAGAATGTTTGTGTTTCTTTGTTGTCATATATATTTTTTTAATTTAAAAATTAATTAAAAATTTTTTTTAAAAAAAGGAAACTACAATGGTGGACAGGATGTGGAGATATTAGAATACTTATTCACTGCTGGTGGGAATGTATAATAGTACAGCCACTGTGGAAGACAGTTTGGCAGTTCCTTAGAAAACTAATATCGAGTTGCCCTATGACCTGGTGTTTTAGTTTGCTAGCTGCCGGAATGCAATATACCAGAAACGGAATGGCTTTTAATAAGGGGAATTTAATGAGTCGCTAGTTTACAGTTCTAAGGCCGAGAAAATGTCCCAATTAAAACAAGTCTATAGAAATATCCAATCAAAGGCATCTGGGGAAAGATACCTTGGTTCAAGAAGGCCGATGAAGTTCAGGGTTTCTCTCT
>PVIY010014753.1:0-55232 GCA_004026745.1 Myrmecophaga tridactyla
GGAAGACCTAGGCTAACGCCAGGGGTTTCTGAGCAGTTGGCCAAGGCTTAGTTTCCAAAGATAATTTTCCTGGCTGGTCTGGAGCTCACAATTATCCTCACACTGCTTCCCAACAGTCCACATTTGGAAACCGGTCTTTATTCTCAACTTGCTGGTCCAGAGGCTCATTTCAAAGTCCCTCATCCAAAATGCCTTCAAAGCATGAACCTAAACATACCTGAAAAGCTCCAGTTTAGCATGTTCGAGAATGAAACCGGACTTTCTAAATCCATGCTTCTCAGAAAACTGGTTCAGCCTGAAATTAACAAATTTTACCAAAAAACAAAAAAACGTGTGGATGACATTGAGTAGTCAAGGGTTAAACAAAGATGAACTGGCTTCTTTCCATTTGAGGTTTCTTGGCGCCTGCTGTAACTCACTGCACTGTGACTCTTCCCTGGGCCAATGCAGCACAGGCGAAGTGTGTTTCCCAAGATCCTTTTACCCTAAGGCTTATATTCTGCAGAACATACTTTGAGAAATACTGTTCTCAGTGCATTTCTTCTGTTAATGAGTACAGCCTCTGTCGATATGGGGATGTTGCAGGCGTCCCATCCCTAATATTGTCCTGTAGGCCACCCCCAGCAGCTCCGCTCTCCAACACAGGTGTTTGTAATGCGTCTCCTTAGTCCAACTTTGGCTGATATATTTTTTCTCCTCTCTTATTCTTTTTTCCTATGGGTGAAATTTAGGGACTTGTCTTTCAATCTCCTCTACCCTCTATATCATGCTTCCTCTTTCCCAAACTGAAGACCAGCTGTATGTAACTCGCTCTTCTGATAACGTTCATCATTCTTTGTTCTGGAAAATTCTAATCGCGGTGTGGTTTTGCAGTCATCGTCCTTGCATTTGCACAGGTCTCTAGGTTTCAAATCATATTCATAGCGACACAATATCGCTCGTTCTTGCAGTGTTCAGCGGGGCACGCAAGAAACCTGCTCTTCCTGTTCATCCACAGGGAAAGTGAAGATTAGAAAGGTGATCATTCTAGCGAACAAAATCAAACCCGAAAAGAAAAAAGGGGGTGGGGGGCGGTGCGTCGGTGGTTCAGTGGCAGAGTTCTCGCCTGCCATGCCGGAGACCCGGGCTGGATTCCCCGTACCTGCCCATGCCAAAAAAAAAAAAAAAAAAATCAAACCCAAGAGTTCTTGACCCGGTGGAATTTAGAGTCCAGCCTCTTGAAGCTGTAATCAGGGGGCTTCATCTTGCCCAGCTCTTACTGTCATCTTGATCCTTTGATAGTGACACGATCCTGATGTTCAGAAAGTATTCTCTTTTTAAAAATTATCCCATCAATATAAAAAGCATCATCGAATACTCTCAATCAAGGTTGGCAGAACTCCTTTCTAGCTTTTTGGCTTTAACGAAAGACAGGCAAAAGGACAATTTTCTCTTGTCCTTGAAGAGATCTGTGGAGAGAAATAGCCCAAAAGCCCAAGAAGGAGACAGAGAAGCAGAGAATGCATTAACGGTGATGAGGAGGGAATCCAGCTTGTAATATGGAAGTAATTCCCAGCACTCCCTCTAGGCACAGAAACTTTGGAGCAAGCAAAATCTAAACAAGAAATCCCAAAATCATCTGAAAACTCAGACCTTATTACTAAAAATATTCACTTAAGTGCCTGCATAAGTCGAGCTATTTTAATGGCACCTACTATCCAGGAGGTGGGAATGTAAGACAATACTGATCTAAATAAAGTAAGTCCTTACACGCGGACAAAAGTATCGTAAACTGTGCTCAGGAATTGAAATAAGCCACAGGTGTGTGTGAGCGTGCCCAGTGTCTGCACATTAGCGAGAGCGGGGAGAGAACCTCAGTCTCTTCCCAGTAGTCAAACAGATGTGAGGGACAAAGGGATAAAGGAGGTAGGTGAAGACAGCTCTGAAGGAGGGAAGAGGTGGTTTGAAGAAAAGGGAACACATTCTAAAATTAGAACCTCAGTATTGAGAACTTAGTAGATGAGAATACTCAGAAATGCCAGAAATAAACTTGGGAAGCATGCAAGATCTTCACAAAGAAAACTCCACCAAGAGATTTTAAAAGTTTGAAGTTAATTAAATGGAGGGGCATAAAATGATGCATAAGGTATTCATCCCAGGATTAATTAGGAAGCGAATTATAAAATGAGCTAGCACACATGAAGTGCAGCACCTCGCAGAATAACTGTTTAATCAATGTTATTGTTGTTAGAAATGTGAAAAACTGGAAATGGATATAAATTCCAACATAGAGACTGACTAAATACATAAACAAGGTCATTTCAGAAAGTGATAAATGCTGCCATGAAAATAGGGAGAACTGAGCAAGATGGACTAGTGGATGTGGGTGGATGGAGAGGAACTTTGGAAAGGGTGGCTGCTGAAAGAGTGAAGGATGAGAAGGAGCCAGCCATGGGAGTTTCTGTGTGGAGTGGCCAGAGAGTGCAAAGGCCCTGGGGTGGAAACAAGCTTGGTGTGTTCCAGGGACATCTGCTGTGTCATCTGTGTCACCCGTTTAAAATGAATCTAACTTCCCCAGGAAGGAATCCCAGACAAGGCCACGTAATAGAGAACTAGGCTTCTCTTCCCAGTAGGGTAGACAGGGAGCCATTACTTTATCCTGGAATCATGCCAGCCTGCTACCACATGGCACCGATTCGTGGTTTACTCTTATTTCAACCCTCATTTCAAACTAGAACAGTTACTCAGAGCTAATTTGGTCCCTGAGGAAGAAGGATCTATTTTTATCCTCAAAGACCTTTGAGTTTAAATAGGGTTCACATTAGTAAACAATAGTTGGGATTTCACTGGACCCTCTGCTTTTCCCTGCTGTGAATCCCAAACTCAATCCTGCAAAACTCCCTTCTCCATTTCCAGGGCATAAGCGGAATCCAAGTTGGGGAAGCCATTCTGCAACAAGTTAGCAAAGAAAGATCCTTCAGAGAGCAATTAGTGCTGCAGAGAGATAAAACCGGGCTGCAGGGGGCTAGGAGTAGTGGAGGCAGGTGGGTGGAGAGGAGAGCCTACTGTAAAAAGCAGTGGTGGGGAAGGCTGCAGGAGGAGAAGAAGGCAGCCAAGGGAAGATCTGGGCAGAGCAAATTTCCCACGCTCACGCTCATGTCTAACCAGCCCCCTGTAAAACCCACAGGCACCCCTGAGCGGCTTCCCGACCTGCAGCCACCTCTTACCAGGCACCACCCTGAGAGCACCTGAGCTCTCAGGTGCAGAGGCTGTACCCCCCAGACCTTGCTTGTTTCTCTGCTTTGAGAGTTCTGCCGGAGTAGTGCTGTTTATTCTCCCGGGTGGCTGAGTTTTCAGTGAAACAGCTCCTCTCAGCTGGCAGCCTCTCCCAGGCATGGGCCAGGCCGGTTCAGGTTCTGGGCTCAACTCCTGGGTTTGCATCCCAGCTCTGCCCCTGTGCCTACCCTCTCTGAGCCTAGGTTTCCTGACCTGAGCAGTAGGAATATCAATGCCCGCCTCTCTGTGTCGCTGTCGAGATTAAATGCTGGGTCCTTTTCCATGCACTGCTTCACTGAAGCCTCACAACCCACCTGTGCTGGAGGTTTTATTTTAGGGAAGAGGGAAAGGGAGAGGCAGGGCCATCCCTACCAGGCCTTATTTTCCTTTGGGTTCAGTCATTTCCATATTAAAGATCCAAATGTCTGTTATAACATTGTCTAATAAATTAGAGCATAGCCCAGTTCATATATGCAGACATGATATGGGGAGAGGGGACGTTTCTATTTAAAAGAAATATCTTAAATAACTGGCTTATGAAACAAAAGGGGTGAAATTCCTTCATGAGCCCCTGACCTCTGGCCAAAATTCCTTCTTCTGGTCAAACAGACAGCAAAGCCCTGTATGTCATTCTAAGGCGGAAACCCTGACTCAGTTTACCCTCTGTTCTGCCACGGCCAAAATAACCCATTGCCTTGGTCAGACACTTCAACTGGCCAGTCGTTTCATTTTGGTGTGTGTTTGCTGTATTTGTTTGATTTTCTGTCAAGCGAACCTCATATGGGTGAGAGAGAGAACCCTTCCCTCCCCTGGGAACTAATTGCAGAATGTATTTGTTTTTTTTGTTTGTTTGTTTGTTTTTAACATGGGCAGGCACCGGGAATCGAACCCAGCTCTCCGGCATGGCAGGTGAGAACTCTGCCTGCTGAGCCACCGTGGCCCACACTGCATTTGCTTTTTTGATACATCTGACAAAGCACTGATGTATATTCCCTGGTCAGATGAACTAAGTAAATGCCTTTGCATTCCTTGTAAACCCTAACATTCCTCGTGAGATACACAGATGCCGTCCACCCACCTTTCACTCCACACATAACTTTCAGAGCACCTAGTAAGGTCCAGGGATCACGCGCCCTCATCCGGGAGCCAGATAAAGCCGGTCTTCTCCATAAAGCCCCCTTACCACCCCCTCCCTGCATTCCTGTGATATTTATGGTGCTTCCTTATTGTATGGGGATTTTACTACGTATCACTTTGTGTCTTTAAGTTCTCTCCTTTCTTCCGGCCAGCTCAGTTCTCCAGCGCCTTCTCCTGTGCGCTCTACATTCCTAACTCCTCGCCCTGCCCTACGAGGTCTTCATGGCCTACCCTCTGCCCCGCAGTTTCACGATCTCATAGTTTTCTCCTCTGTTCCCAAACACATCAAGCTCGTCTGCACCCCCGGACTCTGGAATGCTCCCCAGGTCTTCAGAGGTCAGCATGAACTTAACGCTCCACAAACTTCAGTCCCAAAGAAGATTCTTCACTTTGTAAAACAACTGGAGAACACCAATAGCCCTTGTCCTTGAGAAACCTAAGATCCAAAGGAAGTCCTGTTTATAGGACTTGCACGTGACTCTATGTAAAAACTAAAATCAATCTCATCTTCCAGAGCTTTCGATAGGCTGATTTTTACTAGTGTGGAGAAAAAAAAAATCTATATAAACTCTGTTTCTCTCCTCTCTCGTTTCCTTCTCCATTTCAAGCACGCTGGCCTTCTTTGGATACCTCCAACAAATAAGTACCTGCTCACCTCCAGGCCTCTGCCCCTCTGAACTTGCTGTTCTCTTTTTGTTCACTCTGGGGTCACATAGATTTCATCTGTTTAGTCAACCAAGCCTTCTTTCTGCATAACAGCAACCATCCAAATGGCTAGATGTTCAGGGAAATATGCCCTTAAGAAAGCTGTTTCCTAACAAAGCGTGACTATAAGTTGAAAAGCAAAAGGCCAGCGATATGAATTATTTTCCCTTTTTTTTATTAGAAATATATGTTAAGATAATGTCAGGCATCAGGCCTTCTGCTCGGCAGAAGATTGGTGAGTAAACAAAGACGTGACCCCTGCACTTATGGAGCATAGGTCAAGTTGGAGAGGCAAGCATTCAACGAGGAATGAATAAAGGCAATTGGATAAAATGACTAAACTGAATAAAATGACTGCAGTGACGTGAGCAGCCATGGGAATGCAATCAGGGCACCTCCTTAGGGTGGGGTGGCTGAGAAGTTGGCTATGTAAGCTAAGACCCAAAGAATGAGCAGGCACTGGCCAGGCGAGGCCAAAGGGAAGAGGGCTGCAAGCAGAAGAAACATCCTGGGAAAGAAGGAGAGGGTGAGCAAGAGGAAGGCTCCAGATGAGGCCAGAGAGGGAGGCAGGCGCCAGACACTGCAGGGCTTGGAAGGCCATAATGAAGAAAGTCCGTCTCTGTCCGAGGGCAAGGGCACCAGGGATGGGTTGTTGGCTGAAGCCACTCAGGGCTCCCATCCCAACCACCTACGAGTGACTTGTATTCTGTTCTCATAGGACATTATCAGAGACAGAAGCTTTCCAGAAAAGCTACTTCATACTAAAGTGTTACTGGTTGCCAAGGCTTTGCTCTGCTACCAGCTCTGCTACCATGTGCTCTCTGTGCCCTCCCAACAAAGGAGATTCGGTGGCGGAGCTCTTGGTTTTCCTTGAGGTCCTTTTTCCTTAACTCGGGGCACAATCATGAAGGGGAGCAGTCAGCCAAGGAGAATGTGGAACATACAAAAGTGCGCTTAATAACTCATTTATTTTCATTTTCATCAATCAGCGTGTCATCATCAGCATCATAGGTATTGCACGTTGATAATATGTCCTAGGCACTGCTCTAAGTACATTGCATGCATTATCTCAATGATAAACCTACATCGGGAGGCAGAAACAAAACCATAACTAACCGGTAATCTCTTCCACTGCTATTATTTTGTATCTGGGAGCTAATTTTGTTTGAGGGTGGATGTGGAAATTCTGAGGATGTGTGGCAACAGTCAAGGACAATTAAAATGAATGATTTCTTGACAGGGAGATGAGCAGCAAAGATTAGAGATTTTTTTCTTTTTTTTTTTTTTGCCCGATTTTCTTTATCAGTCATCAGATTTTTATTAAATTAGAGGTAAGTCAGCCATCTGGGACTAGTTGTCAACAGTACTTCAAATCAAGTTCCTAGGTTCTTTGGACATAATGAAATCGTAAGTAGGGACTTCCTCAGTGAACTCACTATCTTTTGCTTAAGTTGGTAGCCCCCGTAGCAAGTTGCCTTGGAAAGAAGAAACCTTACGTGCTTCCCACTGAGTCTCAGTTTTCTCACCTGTAAAATGGGAAATAAAATCGCTTCTAGCCCCCATAAGAGTTACTGTGAAGATTCAGTTATATGATACACATAAGGTCCCTAACCCACAGCCTGATACACACCAGGTGCTCAAGAAACGTTAACTATTACTTTCACGTGATGACAGTTTATTATTACAAAGAGAGCCCCTGGCTACCCCTCCAGCCTCTTCTCATTTCTCTTTCTCATCTACATTTCAGCCACTCTGACTTTCTTTAGGTCCCTTCAACAAAGAAGTACTCTCTGCCTCTGGGCCTTTGCACATGCACCGGTGCTGTTCTCTCTGCCAGGCAGTGCTGTGACCCCGGCTCCTTGCAGGTCTGGCTTCTTCCCAGGTCTTCAGGTCTCAGTCTAATGGCTCCATCCTCAGAGAGAGCGCTCCCCCGCCCCTTACATCTCCCATCCTCCTCCCGCTCTTCTGCAACACGTCATCCTGTTCCTTGGCTTAGGAATATTCTGTATGACCTGGTTTGTTTGCACATTGAGTTGTTTATTTTCTATTCCCACTGGAATGTAAGGTCCATCAGGACAGGGAATAATGCCTGGCACGTAGCTTCTGTTCAGTTAGTAGTTCTTAAATGGTTGAGTAGATGGGCGGGTGGGTGGATGGATGGATAACTGGACTTCCACCCAGGACAATGGCTTTTCAGCTCTAGCTGCCCCTCAGAAGGACCTGGGAAGATTTTTTTTTTTTTTAATTTGCATATGGGCAGGAGGCACCAGGGATCGAACTCCAGACCTCCAGCACGGCAGGTCGGAGCTCTGCCTGCTGAGCCACGGCAGCTGCCCAAGATTTTATTTTTTAAATGCTGATCTCGGGTCCCACCACCCCCAGAGATGCTGATTCATTGATCTGGGTGAGGTTTGGACATAGGATTTTTTAAAAAGCCTCCCCCCTCCCCTCAGTAACTCTGGTGTTCAGCCAGGGTTGGGAACCATTAATAATAGGGGAATATAAAAAGTATAACTTTAGAGAATTTCATCTTAGGTCTGCACTTGACTGCAACCCAATAGATGGTGCTATATGCATCTGGTACTATGTAGGATGCAAAGAATTCTGCTCTAAGAACCAGAGGGAAGGGACAGAATTTCTGTAATTTTCCAAATCAGGACAGTACAGCAGCTTAACCGTCAGGTGTGAAGCATCACAAATTCCTAGACCACTGGACTTACTAGCATTCAACTCTAGTTACCCAAATTCCTGGGAGTATCTTGGGGTCTCTCCTTGTTTGAAGTGGGGCTACCAGGAGCTGCCTGGAGCTTCGGACACATAGCGGGAAGTCCTTGCTGCACGTTCTCACTCTGCGGGCTTGCTGCTCCCTCTGCCACCTTTTTCAGTTCAGCATAGAAACACTTACCCTCATTTCTGGCTCCTGAGCAACTTTCCTTCCATAGGTATTTGAGTATCATGTGTCCGTCCGGGGAAGAGGTATATAAATAAGCTTGAAATAACCAGATGCGGTGACAGTCACGTCATTAGTAGTTACTCCTGGAGAAAGGAACTCGCCGGCTTTTCTGTCGGAAGTCCAAACCTGGCCCCCCTCGTTAGGTTCTGTAATGACTGTGACACCGGCCAGCAGTAGCCCAGGCCCTGAGGGAAGGGAAAAGACACCACTGGGGACTCTTGAGTGCGTTATAAAAATGTGTGATGAAAGCCTGTTTGTTCTGCATTTCTTACGAAGGTCCCTTTGCCATCATGGAGGGGGGAGAAACTGGAAAGAGGCAGAAGGTCCCTTTTTAATAAACTTTGCAGCAACAGGCCACTTAATGCCTTAATAGAAGGGTGATTGGTTCATGAAATTATGAGACCTACAACTTGGAAAGGAACTCCAGGACATATCCAAGCACCACAAATATATTTTAAAAGACAATGGGCAAGGGTGTGGTTTATAAAGGACAACCCATGGGGACATCTTTATGGTGATGGAGCATTTCTCTATCCTGGTAGAATCTACAAATGTATTAAAATTTCATAGAACTACACATACACGCAAAAGAGAAAAAACTGTTGAAATACAAATATGGTGTGAACCTGAGTTAATAGTAATATACTAATGTCAATTTTCTGATTTTCGCCAAGTCTTTACTATGGTTATGTAAGATACCACCAGTGGGTGAAACTGGGTGAAGGATACGCAGGAACTCTCTATAGTA
The DNA here is from genome assembly GCA_004026745.1 of Myrmecophaga tridactyla. Classification (NCBI taxonomy): domain Eukaryota; kingdom Metazoa; phylum Chordata; class Mammalia; order Pilosa; family Myrmecophagidae; genus Myrmecophaga; species Myrmecophaga tridactyla. The sequence goes on from PVIY010014753.1 coordinate 8,799, forward strand.
TTTTTTTTTCAATATTTTTACTGAGAAATCTCCATACACATACAGCCCAGACATAGTATACAATCAACGGCTCACAATATCATCTCATAGTTGTGCATTCATCACCATGATCATTTTCAGAACATTTGCATCACTTTGGAAAAAGAAATAAAAAGAAAAAAATCTGTAGTATTTTTGCAACCTCTTGTGAGCCTTAAACCGGATCAAAATAAAAAGCTATAATAAAAAAGCGATGGAAAGCTAGGAGAAAATTTTGTAGCATATATAACAGATTAATGGATATTATCAGCTGTGCTATTCAGTACAACAGTCACCGCTGCGTGTAACTATTGGGCACTTGAAATGTGGCTGGTGCTACAGGTTGACATGATGATATTTTGGACGTGTTAGGTTATGTAAAAAAATTATTAAAATTAATTTCACCTGTTTATGTTTATATTTTTAATGTGATTACCAGAAACTTTTAAATTACTCATGTGGCTCCCATTATATGTTGTATTGTATGGTATTGTCTATCATATATAAAAAGTTCCTGCAAATCAATAAGAAAGACAAACCAATAGAAAACTGGACAAAGGATATGAGTATTAAATTCATGAAGAACAGATTCATTTGATTAATAAACATTCTTTCATACATATATTTATTCATTGAATAAACACTTTTTTCCTCCTTTTCTATGTTCCAGGCACAGTGTTAGTCACCAGGGAGAGATGACTAGTTTTAGATAATCTGGTCAGAGAAGGCCTCTTTGAGGAGGTGATATAAGAGCCAAAATCTGAATGATGAAAAGATGGCTCAACCTCATCATTAATCAAAGAAATGTTTATTTTGAGGTTCCTTTTTCACCTATCAGTATGGCAAAAATAGATTGATAATGTTCAGTTTGGGCAAGCAAATGGGGGAAAGGGCACTGAACTACTGTTGGTGGAAGTATAAATTTCTCTCTCCTCAAATGTGAATACATATACCCTGTAACTCAGCAGTTGTCTTTCTAGAAATCCATCCTAAGGAGAAACCCAAATGTGTGCAAAGATATCTAAATATGGATGTCCTCTACAATGTATTATGTAACTGCAACAAACTGAAGTCACTGAACTGTATCTGTCAATCACAATGACCATTTAATTGATGACCACAAAGCCATTCAAAAGAACAAGACAACTATGCTCACAGGTTTTCGGTGTATGAAATTATTTCACAATAAACAGTTACAAAACAAGATTGCACCATGACCAAATGAGATTTTTCCCAAGAATAAAAGCATGATTCAATAATAGGAAGTTACAATTGACATGCATTGAAATCATTAATGGAGAAAGAAAACAGGAACAAGATAGACGAAACACTGGCTTGGAAAAATTGCCCACCCTATATTAAGTGGAAAGAAGCAAGCTGCAGAATAATAAGTTTAGTAAGATATTATTTATATTTTTGGAAGAAAGAGAAAGGGAAAACAACTGCAAAAACTGTGTGTGCTTATGCGTGTGTGTGTGTGTAAGTACAAAACCAAACTAACTATGTGACTGAGAAAATCACTTTAACCTCCATGTGCCTCAATTTTCCCGTCAATAAAATGGAAACAATAAAGCACCTCTCTCATAGGGTTGTTATGAAGACTAATGAGATAATTCTTGAAAAGTATTTGGCACAGTGCCTGGCAATAAATGCTATCTATTACCATTATTCTTTGGCAAAGAAAGACTCAGAGGCCAGTGCATTTTAAAAGGAAAAGAAAAATTTTACTTGACAAAGAGATGCAAGGGAATCCAACTTCAAAAGAACTGGCTGGCCAGATAAAAAAAAAGCACAACAAACATCTAAAAGAAACAAATTAAAAATTTCCAATGTTACCCAATTTTATAGTAGTCTATTCAAAAAAGTAGCATCCTTCTCACAAAATTACAATAGCTACAAAGGAAACAATCTATGTTTATGCACCAGCATTGCACAAGGCAAGGGTGAAATTGTCTTTGCCAAGATTTATGGGAAATGCTCGAGGTTTTAATATTCAAGGGGTCCGGGCTAGACAGGCTGACCCTGTTATTCTTGGTTTATCTGAGCATGCAAACTGCTTTTTTTTTACCTCCTGACGGTGATATGTGATGTGCTTAGTCAGAATGGAAGCAGAGATATGTATCAATTTTCCCTCCATATTATTCATGGGAAAAAAATCTAGAAGCAACTACACCAAATTGCTAACAGTGGTTGTCTCTGGGAAGTGTGATTAAGAGGAGAGCTCACTATTTACTGCATTTTTTTCTATAGCATTTAGTGTTTTATATGTTCATAAATTACATTTGTAATGTTTGAAAGAATTTATATGATCATATGCATTTAAATATCTAAGCCATCCCCTGTTTCTTACTAGCTCAACCACGCCAGATGGGATAGTTTGCTTTTTAAGCTCTTGAGAAAAAGATTTTAAAACCATGCATTTTCTCTAAAATGCGTTTCTGCCATTTCAGCCTATCTATCCGCCAGGAGAGACCCTTAGTGTGCAATTCCAATTGAAAGACAAAAATAATCACAGCCAATGGATTGGGGATGGGAGATGAATTCCTTCCTGCTTCATGTTAGGTCTCCATTCTTTTTAAGCCTGAGAACTCCAGCCCATGGAACTCCTGCAGAGTGAAATCTGAAAGCTCTCCAGTCTCCCACTCTCACCCCCATATCCTCCGATTTCCCCAGCTGATTTCCTCAGTGGCAGCTTCTCCAAGAACCAGAGAAGAACCCTGATTCCTAAGAGGACTCAGAGGGAAAGGAGAGTCCACACCCGATACTTAGGGAGTTTTCATCTGTTTTTCAAGGCCAACAGTCACACCCCATTCCTGGATGGACTCAACCTCTCCATTATGAGCCCTAAAGATTGGATGGTTTGCAGAGAGAAGGGCTGAGAACATGGCGCCAGACTTGGCAGCCACTAATGAAAGTTGGGCAGGTCTGCCGTGGCTTCCTCCTAAATGCCCCTCGGACAGATCACCAGCGTGACCCTGATGACCTACAGCGAGCAACCCAGGTGGCCCGGGGACCTGCCCTTATCTCACCTGCCCACCTGGACAGCGCACGGACAACAGATGTGCCCTTCAACAGGCCACACACGGGCCGTTCTCTCCACTTTTGTCAGTCACTGCTGCTGAGGACGTGAAGTTGGTTTTCCTCCAAACAGCCAGGAGATTGTTAGTGTCTGCGGAGGGTGGGCTGAAGTGGGGGGAGGGAGACACTCATTTCCCCTCAGGTTATAGCAACACAAAGCCATCACCATTACTAGCCTCAGAATTGCCCGTTTCCAAGGTAGCACAATAAAATGGTGATGTGTTTGGGAAGGTCTACATAATTCTAAAATGGATCACAAGCTCAGAATTTGGGATTCTTAAGTGTCTACAGAGTGACTTGGAACATGAAGTCTCTAAAGCAAAGTTTCTCAGATTTGGGTCCTTAGAAATTCTGACCCGGCAAGGGGTAGAGCCTGATTATCTATAATTCTGATAAGCAGCCCAGGTGATTCTACTGCTCCCCTAGGACCTCAGCTTTAAAGGAAGAAAAGGGGCAGGTAGTGACAATTCTCAGGAAAAGCTAACATTTATTAAGCATAGAGTATATGTTTGGCCCTAACGAACCTGTTTATATGTATTCATTCGTTGGATCCTGCAGTGTGACATCAGTGCTATTACTACTGCCTCCAATTTACAGAACAGGAAACTGAGGCTCAGAAAGCTGAATAACTTGCCTACTTCTCACATCTGGTAAGAGATGGAATCTGAACTCACGTCTCTGAATTTAGAGCTCGTGCTCTGTTGCTTCCTTGCGATAACTGCAAAAATGGAGAGCGTCTTGCTACATTTCAGAACGTTGAAGAACAGCTGTCAAGACCAAAAGTTGCCAGTCCTGGGGAGCTTTATAAACAAATACTGGTGCCTGAGCCCCACACCAATTAAATAAGAGCCTGTCCAGGATGGGGCCCAGTCATCTATATGTTTTTTATAATTACCCAGGTGGCACCAATGTGCAATCAGGATGGAGAACTCCCGAATTCAGGACTCAGAATTCCAGAACTTTCTGGCTGGAAGCCCCTGATGGACGTCACTGAAGATTCCAGCTTTCCCATTCGCATGAGGAACCTGAGAGCAAGTCGTCTTCATTGCTGAGTCTCCCAGCCTGCTGCTGACAAAAGGTGGCCCTGATCCAAGAATTAATGGAAGGCCCCGGAAGCAGAAAGTTCTGCAGTCGACCGGCTGTTTCTCTGACTTGTAATAGTCCACCATTGCTTAGTCCCGCCTAACAGTCCAGGACAAGGAGCAGTTACTATTGAAGTGCTGTGATTTACGGATCAAGATTAGAGATTCCCATTGGAGTCACAATTCATGGTGCTGATGGAGTCCCTCTGGACATAATATGAATCCATACTTCCAATCTTCTTTGGACTGAAGCCCAACTTTTGGGTGATTGCCAGCAGAGGGAGGATAAAGAAGGCTGATGATAAGGGAGAAGAACAGCAGCTGGCCTTTGGCTCAACAGCAAGGTTCTGAGAACTTCCTCTTCTCCCTGGTACTAGGGTTGGACCTGGGGGACTCCAAGATGCTGTCTGTCAATGAACTCAATTTCTGTAGGGAAGACAGACATATTCATTCATCGATTCGGCCCACACATGTTTCTTGGGCAGCTACTACGGTTGACCAGACATTGTTCAAGGTACTGGCCACAAGAGCAATAGTTAAGACGTTTAACAAGTATGGCATGGGCATGGAACCCAAAAGGATGTTCTGCTGGGGGCAGTGTTAACCCTTATGTTGCTGGATGTTGGGGAACTCTGGGCAGAGGCCGTGGAGGGACCAGGATGGCCAGAACAAAGGGAAGGGATGGGTCTCAGGACGGTTGCCATTTACTGGCCAATTCAGAAGTCGTTCACTATTTGAACAGCTGATGAAGCCATATAAGGAGATGCCAGTTGAGTGTCAGCCTTGACTGGGCACAGAGGTGAAAAAGTCAGCCAAGGTCCCTAACCCCACAGACTCATCTTCTAGTGCAGGGGTGGGCAAGCTTTTTCTGTAAAGGACCAAATAGTAAATATTTTATGCTTTGTGGGCTGTACATTCTCTGTCCCCGCAGCTCAACTCTGTCATTGTCGTGCCAAAGTAACCTCAGACAATATTTCAATGAAATGAGCCCGGCTGTGTTCCAGTTCAACTTTATATACAAAAACAGGCAGTGAGCTGGATTGGCCCATGGGTGATAGCTTGCCAACCCATGTTCTAGGGGATGAGACAGATATGCCCAGTCATTCCGTCATCCTACAAATATCTGTCAAGCAATTCCCACCTGACCAGCATTGCATTGGGCTCTGGTAGACTGTGCCGATCAAGACCAAGAATGGTCCCTGTCCACATAGCACCCGCACTCAAGTGGGGGAGGCATGATCATTTTAATGTGCTATGGGTAGATGTAAACATGAGAGCTGTCCAGAGATAGAAGGGGGACAAGGAGATCAGGGAAGGCTCAGCAGTGTGACATCGAGAAGAACAAAGCCACCAGGTGCCTCTCAGGGCCTGGTGAAGCCAGAGGTCTTTCCTTGTGGGTTGTCCGTCATCACCCATTCTTTCCTTGTGTCCCACAGTCTCTAAACAGCTACAACAACGGAGATGTCGAAGGAGCCATGCGCCTTGGGCGGAACGCCAAGTGGGTGGCCATCGCCTCTATCATCATTGGCCTTCTCATCATTGGCATTTCTTGCACAGTTCACTTCACAAGGAAGTAAGTAGACTTTTTTTAATCCCTCCCAATCTCAAATGCCTTTTCTTGAATGGCCAGTCTGTTAGGATAGGTGAAGTTGCACTCTGGTGGGAAATAATCCCAAATGAAAGGGTCGTCAGCCCTTTCATGGCCTGCAGGGGTCAGTAGCAGGTCTCTCCTCCACACAGTCATTCAGGGTCCCAGGCTATAGGAAGCTCCGCCATCTTGGAGCTGCCCTCACTAGAAAAGCCTCAATGACGAGTTTCCATCAAGGGCCAGGTAATAAATATTTAGGCCTGGCAGGCCATCTGGTCTCTGTCACAACTACTCAACTCTGTCATTTTAGCATATACACAGCCATGGACAATATGTAAATGAACAGCATGGCTGTGTTCCAATAAAACTTTGTTTACAAAAATAGGTGGTTGGCCTATGGGCTGTAGTTTGCCAACCCTTGATCTAGAACTTGAGGCCTCCTTCCGCAGGGGGGCAGAAGACCAGAGAATCATCTCACAGGGCTTTCACTGCCTCAGCTCTGGAGTGACAGGTGTCACTTTTGCTCACTACATATTGGCTAAAACCAGTCACATAGTCCTATCTAACTGTGAGAGGGTAAGAAATGTGGATGAGTAAACAGGGTATCTGGAATCATGGCTTGCTCTGCCTTACCATCTGACTTGCTAAAAGATTTCCTATGTGGTTTTGCATTAAACTAACCTAATTTGTTCTACGTTTAAAGGCAGAAAGGTCAGCTCATATTTTTAATATTGCCAATGAGCTCCCATCACCTAAAGAGATGGACTCTATTGGTGCTTCCTTCCGGGTTTGGGCAAGTTTACTCTAACATCTCTAACCAGCTGAGATGGGGATTCATCTGCTAGAACTGATGACACCATCCATCTGGGGGTTGACAGGTGGTGAGATGTGGCAATGGACAGCCCAGACCCAGAAATGACAAGTCCACATCCATCTCTGTCTTGTTGTGTAACTTCCGGCAAGACAGATAAAAAACTCTGAGGAATCCTTTGGCTCTTCTGCCAGAGAAGCACAGTTCCTCCTACACACTTGATGTCTAGCTGAGGTCAGCCTCTCTGGCCAAAGGCCCTCAGTTCCAGGAAGGGCTCACTTGAGCAGGATGAGGGAGGAAGGAGGCACCCTCTAGCCAGCCAAATCAGCTCCCCCCCACCCCGACCTTGGGAATCAAGATGGGAACGGATGGTACAGCCTAATCAACTTCCTATCAGACAAGCCAGATCCAGGAGAAATCAGAGGCAGTTAGAGAGAAGGGGAGACGTTGAAATAGGGGATGGCACAAAGGGAAAAGCAGGTAGCTTTGTCCAAAAAGAAGAGAAAGGGATCCTGAAACAGCAAAGAAACTGCAAAGATTCTTGCCTGCAAGATGTCGCATCGGTGATGTTGGCCGGTGAAGGGGAAGATGGTGAAAGAATAGGTGTGAATGCATCTAATTTTAGTCTTTCAACAAGGAATGAAGTGCTCGTGTGTGTTTAAAGACAGGGCCACAGAGTACATGGGGTTCACGGTGCATGTTCTGGCACTAGACTGCCTGAGTTCAAGACCCCCCTCTACCACTTATTCATCGAGAGACCGTCAGCTCATTGCTTAACCTCCCTCAAGCTCAGTTTCCTTAGCTGTGAAATGGGGTTCAGAGCAGTAACCACCTCATAAAGCTATTGCAAAGACTCATTTAAATGACAAAGAATGTGTCCAGCTTTGTGGCTGTTCTTTAGTCTGTGCTTGAAAAGGCAAACCATTGATTAAGACTATTATTACCATTGTTATCACCATTACTAGGAAAAGACCTCAAAATTTAGGAAGAAGCCAATAAACAGAGTCCAAGTCTTTGTGCTCATGAACCAAGGGCAAAGGACAAGTGCAAAGGACCTCGTGAAAAGGCGTACCGCCCAGATCAGCGTTGGAACTAAGTGGGTTAAAATAACAGGTGCTGACACCTGACTTAGACCCTGCTATATGCTAGGTGCTGTCCTGAACTGTTTAGGTGAAATTAATTCTTTGAACACTCACAGCAACTCCAGGAGGTAGGTATTACTGCCCCCATTTCACAGATGAGGAAACTGAGGCTCAGAGAGGTGATGTCACTTGCCTGAGGTCTCCCAGCTAGTTAGTGGTGAAGGTGGGATTTAAACCTGGGATGGATGGGCTCTGAATGCTGCATTCTTGACCACAAGGCTGCATTGCCTCTTAGCTGTTGTGTCTCTTCTAGTACACCCAGTAGCAAAAGCCAATAGATGGTGTTCGCCTTCTGGAAAACCCTAGAATTTATCAATGGGGTAGTATGGTATGTTTTCAATCCCCAGAAGCATGTAAGTTAGAGCCAGGAGTCACAAAGTCACAGGACTGAAGGGGTCAGCCAAGGAACATACATGAACAAAGCAGCCCAACTGTAGGACGATAGGGAATGGCGGGAACTGTGGTAAATTGGAGAACACAGTTCTTAGAGGGCAGTGGCCACTCTGTTCCAGGTCAAATCAGAAACCGTTTAAAACGCATGACCTGTATAGCCCATTTATCAAGAAAAATTGGAAGGCTGAGTTTTTAGGTCAATCTCCTGATTTTTAGACATTGGCAACCATTTCACATCGCTTTAACACATGTGAGGGCCCCAAACAAAACAAAAACTAAAAGCACATCTGCAGCCTGGTTACTTCCCACTTGGCTTTCTCATATGGACAGTGTGGCTTTCCAAAGATCAGTTTCACATGAGAACACCATGGAAGAAGTTTTTCAAGGGACCCAAAAGTCTTTATACGTGGGCCCTTTCTCCACTCTAGATGTAAATGTTTCTATCCGGGGAGGAAGTATTTATGTGTGTGTGCTTGTAGTTGGGGTTTTATTCATAGCAATAAAAGGTGTGAATGGGAGCTGGCGCTGTCTGCAGTGGTTAGAGCCTGGATTTCAGCACCAGTTCTAACAGGGTTCAGATCCTAGCTCTACCTGGGCAAGTTATTAAACTATCTGCACCTCAGTGGCCCAGCTGTAAAATGAGGATACAGTTATCTCCCCATCTGTATGCCCAGGTTCCTTTTACATGTCCTTTCTTCCATATCATCAAAGAAAACAAAAAGTTTTCTGAAGTTGGAATCCCACGGAGAAATTCAAGATTTAAAGATTGTGTCGTGTGTGTGTGTGTGTGTGTGTGTGTGTGTGTGTGTGTGTGTGAAAGAGAGATTAGAACCAGCCCTTAGAGAACTAAAGCAATTCCATCTTTCTGTTAAGACAAATAGCAAGAAGGCCCATTCCTCAGTAATCCTTTGAAATACACATTCCCAGCCCTAGCTTACTGAAGGAATGGAATGGCAAAAGGGGAAGTTCTAAAAAGAGAGGTTCCCAAACTTTGGGCTGCATACCAATTACCTGGGAGTTTAAAAGAAGTTGACATCTGGGTGGCCACGGTGGCTCAGCAGGCAGAGCTCTCGCCTGTCAGGCCTGAGACCCGGGTTCAATTCCCGGTGCCTGCCCATGCACACACACAAAAAAGCAGTTGACTTCTGAGTCCCGATCAGAAGGATCCCAAGCACCTAGCTAGGTCAGTGTGAGGCCCAAGAATCTGAATTTTCCCTACTCCCACCCACCCACCCCACCTGGGGATCCAGATGCAGGTGGATGACAGAATATACAACCTCTTCCCTCCAAAGTCCAAAAGGAAAACTGTTCTAAGGGTGCCGCTAACGGAGTGGTCAGTTTTCATTTCCATCAGCAAACATCCTGATTTGTTTTATTGAACTTGAAGCCAAGGAGGGGAATAAAGTGGCCGCATGCATGGCAGATGTACACACAGGAAGACTTTTCTGTAAAAATCCAAAACGCAGCAAGGACTTCCACTGAGAGGCTGGAAAAAGTCTGACTTGAAAGGAGGAAAAAAAAAAAAAGCCTGGAGTTTTCTAAGTTACAAGTCATTCAAAAATAATGCCAAAAGGAAACTGTTGCCTTTTAAAAATAAAGTGCCTGCGTTTTAAAAAGTTTTTCTTCACCCTTAGCAAGAAAACTGCAACCAATCTCTTCTTCCCCAAATGGTTGAAATCCCAGACATTTTATTTTCTTGGAACCGTCTTAGATCACGGTAATCAATACCCAAGCTCATAAAAAGGTCTCATTTGTCCTAATTTTACAGGATAGATGTAAACCCCTTGGTGGATGGGGCGAAGAAAGATGGGGTCTCATGGTATCAAATCCATAAGAGCCAGGGATTTCTAAACTAAAATATTCAGCAGCTTTGGGTTGAGTGCTGCATTGACAAAAGTGTTCGGTGCAGGACGAATGAGAAATGTGGAATCTCTCAATGTCAGAAAATTCTCTGCCTTCAAGTTTCTAATGAAGGTGGAGAAATGGATCACAGAGAGGTGAAATGTTTAAATACCATAGCAGTCCATTTATCAATCCTAATCATTCAAGTCCCTAGGCTAAACCAACTTGTCTGCAGACTTTTACTTTCTTCCGGTGCCTTGAAAATTCAAACAAGGTCAACTCTTTTACTCGGTATTTCTCACAGCCTGGGTCTCAGGGTCACATGCAAACGAATCATTTGGAATGCTTATGAACATGCAGATTCCTGGAGCCCACTCAAGACCTGCCCTGTCAGAATCACAGGAAGTGGGGTCCTGAAATAGGCATTTTCACAAACACACTGCCCCAGCAAAAAAACCCAAAAACTTAAGTACTCTAATGTTGCAAAACCACTGTTCTAGGGCTTTGCATTTATTCAGCATTCTCCTTTGTGTGGACATGCCCCACAAAAAGACCTTTTGCATATCTCTAAGATACCCAGTTGAAGCTTCAGCTATTCCCCCTACTCCCTGGAAAGTTTACATACACCCCAGATTTCCTCATTCCACACCCCCCTCCATCATGATCAGGTTCATGGTCACGTATCTGATGCCCAGGTGGGATTTCTTGGCTCCATGGGATTTAGTGCAACTTCTGTAGCAGCACAACCAATTGACCTTGACCCGGGGTGTGAGGGAGACACATGTTCTCTACTGCAAACATGACGAATGACATTCTCAGCTGACAGTGGAGATACGGTGAGCTTCATCTTATTTGGGGGTTAGATTCTAACGTCAGGGCAGAAGGCAAACATTGAGTAAAATCAAAACTACTTTGGGGAAGCCTCCTTAGGAGGGCGCCACATTGGACACTCGCACGTCACGTCTTTGATGAGTCCAGCACATCAGCGTGCCTTCCAGTGGTTGGAAGAAGTTGCTGCTTCTTGGGTTGAGCATTGGCTGAAGTCGTTGGCCGTTCAGAGCTCACGGCACGTGTTCCAACACTGGTACCCCGCTTCAGGCTCACACAGAAGGAAAACGTAGCACATACCTCTCCCACGCTCATGAGCATTGAGTGGAATGGCAGCCAGAATCTCCAGCTCCCTCTGAATGGTTGCTTTTTCCTTTTTGAAGAACACGAATAGTTGATCTGTCCTAAGTTAAAGACACATACGACGTAGCTCCCCTGAACTTACATCTCTGAGTAGGTTTGAAAGTACCTAATTAGCCAGGCGCACACCCCATCATCTATCAAAAGTACTTCTTTGTCATTCTTATCCATAAGCATATTCATGGTCCAGGGTTTCCCTTAAGTAAGGGTTTGGCCTCTAAACCCGGTTAAGGGTCCCACAACTATGTCCCATGAGCAAGCACAGGGTGAACAGACATGAACCCATCCTGCCCTAGGAAAGCTTCTCTCTTTTAAGCAAACGGAAATGGGTCATTTCCAGTCCTCAACACACCTTCAGTTATTTTAGGATTGGAAGTAAGCATATCTACCAAGGTGGGCAATAAGCAAGAAAACGGCTTTTTTTAAAAAAAAAAAACCTAAAAGCAAATCCATCTCTGTGTTATTGTCTGGTGTAAGGCTTCCTGGTAATTATTTTGCAAAGAAAGTTTTATGAGTCCATGGTGAAAAATGGGGACGATATGTACCCATTTCCAGAAGGTCAGGTAGGTTGAGGTAGAGATAAGTCAACAGCCAAATCTGGAAAGATTTTTGCTTTGAAAGGACAGAGGCTGATGGTGGGACACTGACTAAGAAATCAAAATAAACATAAGAAAAAGATGTTCAGCCTCACTGGTAACTGTGGAAATGCAAATTAAAGCAACAGTGAATTTTTTTTGTCTACCACATTGAAAAATTGCCAAACAACAAAAGATGGTTCACCAGGATATGAAGAAATGGGTACCACACTGTTGGTGGAAGAGCAACTTGGAATAGTTTTTTGGGAGGTCAATTTAGAAGGATCTGATAGACTTTAAAACCTGTGTATCAGCCAAACCAGCAATTCCACTTCTTAAGGCCCACCCTGGATACAGGCACACATTAGAATGACCTGGAAACTTAAAAAAAAAAAAAAATACCAATGCCTAGGGCCCACCCTGGACAATTAAGTTAGACTCTCCAGTGATAGGGTGGGTGTTGGTATCTTTAGGGCCAGGCTGGAATCGCAGATGTGCAACAATGCTCAGTGTAGCTCTGTCTGAAATATGGTAAACCTTGAAACGACCTAAATGTCCATCAGTGGGAGGATGGTTCAGCAGTGGTTTATGTGTAGGTTGGAATCCTACACTGCAGCTTAAATACAGAAATACCTTCCTTCCTATGACCTCTCCATCCTCAGAAATACCTTCCTTCCTATGACCTCTCCATCCTCATCTCCCAGCCCTCTCCTGCTTACTCACTGTACTGCAGCCACACTGAGAGAGTCCTCTCTCTCCTATGAGCTGTACAAGCATGCTCCTGCCTCAGGGCCTTTGCACGTGCCGTTCCCTCTACCTGGAACTCTGTTCCTCCTGATATCCATATGGTTTGCACCCATCTCTCCTTCAGGTGCTGGCTCATATATTAGCTTAGCAGAGAGGCTGTCCCTGGCCACCTTCTCTAAAATAGCACCCACCTTCCCTCCCTCTGTTCCCTTACCCAAATTTACTTGTCTTGTTAGCACTTATCACTCCCTGACAAATCAGTTATTTACATGTTTATGGTCTGTTTGGCCCTAACAGGATGAAAATGCCAGACACATACTCATTTCTGTCACCGCCTCTAACATTGGCATTTAAGAGTGCCTCTTCTGAAGCTAGACTGTTGGAATTTATATCAGGCTTCTACCTCTAAGTAGCTACGTGACCTTAGGCAAGTCATTTAACCAATCTGTGCCTCAGTTTTCTCGTCTACAAAGTGGGGGTGATAATAGTACCTGCCCCATAGGATGTTTGTGATGATTAAGTTGAGATAATATATGTAAAGTCCGGTGCCTGGCACACTGTACTCTCTATGTAACTGCTGGCTGGTTGATTTTTTTCTTATCTTCAGCACCTAGAACAATGCCCAGCATGTAGCAAGTGCTTTAAAATCATCTGTTGCATAGATGAACAAGCAAGTATCTTAAAATTTCAGAACAATATGGACAGCACGATCCCATTTACATAAAAACTGCACACACACACACAAGTATATAATCTCTATGTGCATATTCATGTATTTAAATGGAGAGAAAAATGCCTGGAAGGATGCATGCCAAACCGCTCATCATGCTACTAACCCTTGGCTAGGAGAATGAGATTCAGAGACGCTCAAGAGGCATTTTTTGCTGCATCTGTATCATTTGACATTTTTTGCATGTGCTATGTGAACCTAATATATTTTCCAGACAAAATATACGGCTCCAAAGGAAGTCCGTGCTTTGAGTCAAAAGTAAGTAGACCCACCTGCTAGTCCATTTCAGCACTTGTTTAAATGGAGTGATGGTCATTAAAGAAGGACGACGTTAAGCCAAGAAAGTGAGGCACAGAACGGCTGTCACACTACCCTTGCCTCTTTCTCTCTCTGTTTTTGTACCACACAGAGCTTGAAGAGCCAGCGGCTGGTGAGAGCGTGCGGGGTGGACCTCGTCCAAACACACCCCAAAGGCGTTTCTGAGGAATGGATCCTTGACTTCAGACTGTGAAATCTTTTCTCCAGAGGCAGGTCCCTGGCAAATTAACTTACAAAAAAGTCCAAAATTTGGGAAAACCAAGCATCACAGCCAGATCAGCCAGTCTGATTTGTAAATGAAGGAAAAAAAAAAATAAGAAAAGAAATCTCAGTGTTTCCATCACTCCACTCCTCTTCTCCAGTGATGAGCCTCAAAAAATCCCATTGCTTTTATTTATTATTATTATTATTATTATTACTTTTTTGTATGCTCTATGGCAGGGTTACATTTCATTCTTTCTCCATGTGAGTATCCTGTTATTGCAGCACCATCTGTTGAATTTTTTGTTTGTTTGTTTTGGGGGGAAGTGCATGGGCTGGGAATTGAACCCGGGTCTGCTGCATAGCAGGCGAGAATCCTACCACTGAGCTCCGTTGCACCCCACCACCACCATTGCTTTTAAATGGGGGGAGACGTGACTGTACCCATTTGGGGGACAAGGGAGGTTTCTAGGAAGAGTTCCTGGGTACTAGTGTTTACAATGCCGAGGGCAAACAATTGCAGCAGGTTTAAAGTTCTCTAAAATAGTTGTGAATTTGTGAATTCCCCCCCCCCCTTTTTATTTTTACATGCTGTGGGTTCACCCCAATCATCAGTAACTCCTCCTCCTTCAGCCCTCCACCCTCCACCCCCACCCCTACAGATCACCCATCTGGGCATCAAAAACTCAAGCCAAGGGGCTTCCTGCCTTTTGTCTTGGTTCTGACTTTTCCTAAATGCACTGCCCCTTTGCTTGCATCCACCATTGCTCAACTTGACCACACCTCCCTCTTCCAGAACACCCCGGAAATGTATTTAGTGTTCAATTCTTGGCACAGGAGTACCTTTTCCATCCCATTTTAGAGAATAAACTGGCTGTGATTATGGAATGTGCTTTTATCCAAACTCTTTTTTTTTTAATTAAGTCTCAGGCAAGAGCTTTGATTTTCCTGGATGCCACCAATTGTATTTCTTTCCTGTCAAACGTAAACCCTTTAGGTGTGAATGTATTGGTTCAATGCTGCCAGCGCATGCTAACCCAGCAACCCCCAGCCTGCGAGGCGTGTACCACTGGTGGTATACAAGATAATTTTACGTAGTTCACAGACACAAATTTAGTAACACCGAATCCCGAAGAAAGTTTCCCTGTTTTCTATTCTTTTGCAACCTTGATCACAGGAAGGAGAAAGTCTCTGTTCAATGCTAGCAGTTCCTCAGCGACTTTCTGACATTAGGGCTCATTTCCCTTTTTAACAAAGAAAGAGCAGGCCTCAGGTTGACAGCCTTCTGTCTAAACAGAATTTAATCACATTGTTTTCAGGTATTTGTTTTTTTATATAGTACCTTCTACGTGTGGCTTTCCACTTATGGAAGTGATAGAGCTTTCCTTTTCAAATAAACTTCTTTAAGAAAAGTAAGTGGACTCAAAGAAAAAATGTGGCTGACTGGTGATATATATGTGTATGGCAAAAATCAGTCACCCTAAGAAATAACGTTGGAAAGACCCGTGACAATGTAACTGACTCTTTAAAGCAGAAAGAGAAGGCAGCTTATTCTAATTGAATGAACAAGAGGCTGCGAGCCAGGATACCTGGGTTCCAATCCCTTTTTTTGCCACTAACTAGCCATGCAGGCTGATTTTAGGCAAATGTTTCAGCCTCTCTGTGCCTCAAATGTCTTCACTGGCAAATGGAGACAAGGACGGCCGCCTACTTACCTCCCCGTGTAGCTGTGAGAATTGCCAGAGTAGATGCGAACGCCCCGGGGGGCAAATTCTAAGTGCTGTGCAAAATGCAAAGCCTTGTTCTTGGTACTATTGTAAATCTCAGTTTGTTCAAACACTGGAACCTAATCCCCACCCCACTCCCCAAACAAGGAGATGGGTGGGCATCAGATTCCACCTGTCACTTCACCTAGATGTCCAGCATGAGCCAGCTGGGGGGGGGGGGGCATCTGAGTCACACACGTGGTCAGGTTCCAGCGTCAGCCCTGCACGTTGGACACCGATGTCTGTTTCTGACATCTTGTTTTTTGTTTGTGTTGTGGGTCTGTGGTCTTTTACCCAAATCAAATGAAAGTGTTGCTGAGAGGCAGAATAAAAATGAAGCAAGCCTGCTGACCGTGGTGTGTCAAGTGTGTTTTCTCGGGCTGCCCGACCTGTCCAGTGTTCCCATAACCACGGGCGCTCACCCATCCCAGCCGACCATAGAGAGGCCGTGTGGCTAGAGAGGTGGTCGGGAGAGGGAGTTGGCGACGGAAGGGGTGGCTAGAGAGGCATCAACTCTGCACTAACTTCCGGCTTGAAGCAGGCTTCTTCCGGCCCTTAAAAATGTCGGCCCCACCAAAGTCCAAATAAAATGAGGAAGGAAAATATGTCACCGTGTACGTCTTCCAAGTAGAGAGGGGGTCTAGCAGAGAGCTTGAAACTTGGCAAAGTGAGATGAAGATCTTCCCCAGGGCTTTCTGCAAAGCTGAAATTGCTTCTGCTCCCCTCCAGAAAAGCACAGAGGAAGGGTGATGAGGGACACTCTCAGTAGCCTGTGACAAAAACTGGCTGGAGCAAAAAAGCAGAGTTTACTGGCTCATATAACTGGAAATTCCAGGAATAGCTTCAGATGTAGCTGGATCTTGGTGCTCAGTCCCTCTTCTTTTTTCAGCCTCCTTTTCTCTGAGTTAGTTTTGGCTTCATAGTTGCAAGATGGCTCGCAGCAGCCCCACCTTCCTCCTACCAATTTAGCAGTGCCTGTGAAAATGAATTGCCTCTCCCTTACTATCTCCTGGAGAAAAAAAAAAACTTGAAAATAATGCACAATTGATTCGGAACAGAAACAGACCCATCAGAATGGAGACCGGCCATCAACAAACCATCATACCAGGATGAATGGATGCTGTGGCAGAGTGGTTGTGGTGCCCTCTTTGGCCAGGCCTGAGTCATGATCCAGCTACTAGAGCTGAGGTTGAAGTCACCTCCACCCAAACGTAATGGATTGAGGGTGTGGAAAGAGTGGTTCTCAAAGTGCTTTTATCAGAAGAAGAAACAGATGCTGGACAGAAAAAAACAACCACTGTCCACATGATGTTGCTTCTTACTCTTCCTTTCACAAGCAGGACAAACGTAATCTAATAGCTTTTTGAGTAATTTCCCCATGATGTTGTTGCTCTCAGCCGTTTCCTCATTTGACCCATACTTAGCAAGCACCTGGTCTACCATCGGAACCAGTCTAGGCTTTGCAAGTTCAAATATGATTGAGAGACCCAGGGTTCTACTGGGGGAAACAAGTATGCACACAAGCAATTAGAAGGAAAGGTGGGAGTCCTAAGACTGAGGCATAAATAAAGTGTTACTGGATGACAGAGAAGCAGCGCTGGCTGCATCAGAGGGAAGAGGCTCAGGGAGCAAGTGTCCATGTCCCACAGCTTTTTGCATTGCTAAGACCGATGCCACTACAGCTCTTGAATTTGTCCTGTCTTTGCCCACAAGTTATGGGCAGAAGCAGATGCAGACATAAAATCGCTGGCCTCAGCTCCTGGATCAGCAAATTATCTCTGGCTTACACCATGACAGCTGCATTCAGCAAAACAGCACTGTGCATGTATCTTGATACGTAACTCTAGACCCAGGCTTCTAAATATAAGAAATGGTTTGGGGCCACTGATAATGAGAAAAAAAAAGGAAAGAAGAAACGTTTTGTTTTCTAAGACAGTGTCCATATCCATTGGTTACTATCAGAACTGAAAAAATACCAATGGACGTTGAATAGGGAGCCAGCCTGGGGAGTTACCCTATAAAAATAGGTTCCAGAACCCAGACCTGTAGAATTGTGGCTTTGACAGAAAAAGAGAGACACATCATCCCACATTGCTGGAGAAGCCACATAAAAGAAGCAATTTCTTTTCCGATAGGGATTTCTTTATCAGTGGTTAGGAAAGGGAAGGACAGAGTTGCCTTTATGGTGTGTGTGTGTGTGTGTGTGTGTATTTGGCATCTGAGTTTCATCTTATGTTCTGCTCTAAACCTCAGATGAGCTTCATGAATCTGCAGAGGTTCAGTCACAACTTCTGTCCTTCTTCCGGTCGAGTGTAGACTTGCCCAGTTCACACTCACACGCTGGTTCATGGAAGTGTCCTGCCATTTTGGTTTCCCCAGACCATCTGCTCCTGGCACCTCTGCCAAATGTTTATTCCCCAGAGTGATGTGGAATCCCTTTTATGGGGCCTAGTTGTGCTTTAGAGAAACTTGTGAAAGTTCCTGGTAACAAATGATCTGAAGGGTAGCATGAAAGAGGACTGCATCCAACTCCCAACATCTGTAGCTATCCCATCACTATTTGTTGGGCCGGTACCAGTGCTTCCTTGGCTCTGTTGCTTACTTGTCAAAAGAATTCTGATAGCCTTCTTAAAGCTCTTCCTTTGTGTTAGTTTCCAGTTGCTGCTGTAGCAAATTACCACAAATCTAGTGACAACCCAAATTTATTACCTTAGCGTTCTGGAGGTAGGAATTCCAAAATGAGTCTCTCTGGGCTAAGATCATGCTGTCAACAGGGCCACTTCCTTCTGGAGGTTCCAAGGGAAAACCAATTTTCCTGCCTTTTCCAGATTCACATCCCTCTGACTCTTGCTCTTCTGCCTCTCTCTTCTCCTACTTGGGGACCCTTGTGCTTATATTGGGCCCACTCGGATAATCCAGCAAAATCTCTTTATCTTAATGTCAGCCAATTAGTAATTTTAATTCTATCTACTACCTTGATGCCCCTTTGCCATATAACAGCATAGTCACAGGTTCCAGGGATCGGGATAGAGACCTCTTCAGGGCCAGTATTCAGCCTGCCACACCCTGATTTCACATTCACCTGCCTCCAGCGCACACACAGCACCCGGGGTGATCTCAAAACCTACCTGGAAATGCATCATTCCTCTACTTAAACCTAACCCACCCATCTAGTGGCCTCCAGATGCAATTAAAATCCAAACTTTTAACCATGGCCCACACAGCTACACATCATCAGACCTCTGGCTGCCTTGCTGATGTCATCCACATGCTGGCCTTCTCTCCTCCCTCTCTCCTTCTCTGCTGCATCCACCTGCTGGCCTTCTCGCTGTGCTGCAAACATGCCAAGATCAGTCCTTCTTCAGGGTCTTTCTTTATGTGCAGCTTGTTTCCCTCTTAACGCTGATTCATGGGGCTGGCTCCACTTCATCCCCCAGGCCTCAGTTCCTCAGAGACCCCACACCACCACCCCATCCCAGGGAGCTGCCCCACCCCAGTCACTCGCTCTCACATCACCCTGATCTTTTCCTGTATGGGACCTGTAAATTCCCTCTTTATTTTTCAATTTACTTGTTCATTGTCCATCTCCTACTGCTAACTTGTCTTCATCGTGAGAGCAGTGGACTCATCTGTCTTGTTCACTGATCCCCACCTAGCATCTAGAATAAGGAGAAGCCCATGACAGATGCTCTGTAAATATTTGTGGAATGAGTGAAAAGCTCTTCTCCCCAGGTACCCTTCCCTCAGCTGACATCCACTCATTCTCCTTTGTCTCAGATTATCTTCCTCTTCCTTAGGGAAGGCTTCTTGGGTTCTCCGACTCTTCGAAAGCACCAACATCTCCCTTATGTGTGCTTGCACGGTCCTGTAGTTTCACTCCAGTGTCTCAATCACGATGGTAATTAGAGTTGGTAATCAGTCGTGCGGTTTTCATTTAACATGTCTCCCCTGTCTGACTATGATACCCCAGGAGCAGGTTCATTTTTTTTTCAGCTCTGTATTCCTGATTCCTAGGTTAGTGCCCAGCATGTAGAAGGCTTTCAAAATGAATGTAACAATGAATGAATGAATAAAGATGCAAAGGCAGGGAGGAATGGTAAAGGAGAACTGAGACAAAGTTGGCTCCCATCACCCTCACTTCATTTTTGCAATGGTATCTGTGCAGACTTAAACCTGGATTTTGAAGCAAGACCCCACTCACAAGGCATTGCTTGAAAATCCTGTCCCAAAACCATTCTCACGTATTTGCCATTTATCAGGATGGTTTAGAAAAAGGAAGTCATAAAAATCCGCCTATATCTGAAAGTCATTTCAAGAAGCTACCCACTCAAATGAACGCCAGCTTTCCTGGGTGGCCTTTCCCAGGGCTTTCTTTAAAGCCGGGCTGCCCTCTAGTGGGAACAATAGGGAAAGACGCTTTGGAGTGTCCCCTTTGATGAACGGTGCTTTCTTTGGTCATAAATATGTTCTGTGTTTGTGTAATGAGATCCAGAAACAACCTGGAGGGAAATCACACAACTTAAAGGAAAGAAGCCACAGGTCCCAGAGTAACCACCTTTTAAAACACCAAAAAAGAGTTAATGCTTTCTGAGTTCCTGCTTTGTGCTAGGCAGTATACAAGAAGCAATTGAGAAAGGTCATGTTTATTATGCACTTTTGATAAACAAGGGAACTGAGGCAAGGGAAGGTGAATTAATTATCTAACAACCCACAGCTAGGAAGCAGTAGAACCAGGATTTCGATTCCAGAGCTTCAAATCCTAACCAGTACTTGACAATAGCTGCTAAAATCAAAGCGTGTTAAGTTCAGTCTATTGCTTTTGTCCCAGATTCTTGGGGTGATTTTCTGGGTGGCTCAGTTTAGGATTCAGTTCTGATTTGGGATTTCTTAAAAGTTATATAGACACAACCTTCAGGTCTCTGAGCCTTAGAAATGCCAAACATGTTTAGGGCAGTAAAATGCCTACTGACCCTTGGAAGGCAATGGCTGGCTTGGCCAGGCTTGTCCTTTAGCATTTATATTCTGCAATTACATACTTTTTGCTCCAAAGGAGTTGTTGAACCATTTTTTACAATAGTGGATAACTATAATAATAATAATATGATGGCAAACATTACTGCTTGTTGTCCATCAAGCTTTGTGCTCTCTTTACGTGTACTCTCTCACTTAATTTTCATTAGCAACCCAAGATGGAAGTACTGCTAATGACTCCTCTTTGCTTCCAAGGAAACTGGGGCACAGAGACAGGTTAAACCACTTGCCCAAGGTCTCACAATTAGAAAATGTTAAGGATTTGAATCCAGGCAGGTTGATTCTAAAATCCAAGAAAACAAACAATCCAATAAAAAAAAAAATGGGCAAAACACTTGAAAAGCAAAGCAGCTTAATACCATTTGTCCTTTGCAAAACAAACATTAATTCCACAATGAGACACCATTAAAATTGTTGAAATTAAAGTACTCCCTGAAAATATATATTTTTTAAAGCTGAAAATACCAAGTGCAAGCAAAAATAAGGAGAAACTGGAACTTTCATACATTCCCAGAGGGGCTGCAGTATGAGGCAGCTGCTTTGGAGAACAGTTTCTTGTAAAGAAGCTTCCTGTGAGGTTGCACATACACAAACCATATGACAAAGCAGTCACACTCAAGTATTTACACAGGAGAAGTACAAACTTATATTCATGCAAAACCTGTGCACAAATGTTTACAGTGGCTTTACACATAATGACCTAAAACTGGAAACAACACAAATATACTTCGGCTAGCAAGTGGATAAACAAACTGTGGTACATGTGTATAGTTGAATAGTGATGAGGAGCAAACCGCAGATACATGCAATAACATGAGTGAGTTTAAAAAGCATTTGTGCTAAGTAAAAATAGCCAGATTCAAAAGGTTATATACTGTATGATTCCACTTATATGACATTCCAGAAAAGGCAAAACTATAGGGATGGA
The DNA here is from genome assembly GCA_004026745.1 of Myrmecophaga tridactyla. NCBI lineage: Eukaryota > Metazoa > Chordata > Mammalia > Pilosa > Myrmecophagidae > Myrmecophaga > Myrmecophaga tridactyla. The sequence continues at coordinate 30,237 of PVIY010014753.1, forward strand.
AAACGGGTCAGTGGTTTTCGAGCTCTGGGGACAGGGGGTATTTATAACAAAGGGGTACAAAGAATTTGGGGGCCGGCGGGGGATGGTAGAACTGTTCTACATCTTGGTTGTGGTCGTGGTTACACCACCGTATGCGTTTTGCAAAACTCACAGACCCGTCTACCAAAAACGGTGAATTTTTCCTCAATTAAAAAATGTATAGAACTTCACCTTTTTTTTCTTTTCTTAAATTCATTAAAAAAGAAGTGACTGTTAAAAGCAAAAATAATAACAATACATTGTAGCATTTATTGCATTATAGAAGTAAAATACATAGCAACAAATTACAACGTATAGGAGGACGATAAATGGAAATACACTGTAGTAAGAAGTGAACATTATACATAAAGCAATATAATATTATTCAAAAGTAGACTGTGATACATTAAGAATGCATATTGTAAACCCTAGAATTAATACAAAGAGATGAGAGCTAAAAAGCTATTAATTGAGGAGACACTAAAATACTAAAAAACATACATTTAGCCCAAAAAAAGACAGGAAAGGAGGAACAAAGGAGCAAAGAACTGATGGAGGGGACAAATAAAAACCAACTATCAGGATGGTATATTCAATGAACGGGACACAACTCAGTCATCAGAAGGAATGAACTAATACACATAAGATGGATAAGTCTCCAATACACTGTGTCAACCGAAAGAAGCCAATGCAATAGTGTATGATTCCATTTATATAAAGTTCTAGAATGGACAAAACTGATCTCTGTTGATAGAAATCAGAACAGCAAGTTCTTATAGGAGAGAGGTATATTGGAAAAAGACACGAGGGAGCTTTTGGGTATGATGATAAATGTTCTGTGTGTGTATATGTATATTTTGGCACGGGCAGGCACCGGGAACCGAACCCGGGTCTCCAGCATAGCAGGCAAGAACTCTACCACTGAGCCACCACTGCCCATCTAAATGTCCTACATTTTGATTGAGGTGTTAGCTACACAAGTTTATACACCTGCCAAAACTCATGAAAATACATTATAAATGTCTGTCCATGTAACAGCCAGAAACATGGATCTATCATTAAAAAACAAACAAACATGAAACAACTTTAGTTTGATGTCTCTCATCAAATGACCATTCCAGCTTTATATTTCCAATCTTCATCAGCCTGTTATATTAGCCTGCCCCAGATTATCTCACCCTCCCCACCCAATGATCTCTCCGTGGTGCCTAAATTTCCTACATCAGTCTGGTTGCCGGCTTTCAAACATTGATTCCAAGATTTCCCCGCTGTGTGACCTTGAGCAAGTCACTTCACCTCTCTGAGCCTCAGTTTCTCCATCTGTAAAACACAAGTGAAAATAATAGTAGGCCATGCAAAGTGTAGTTGGGCAGATTACATAGTATACGTCAAGCACAATGTCAGACACGTAATGCGAGCTTGATAAACAACTTTTACCCTTAACATGTACAGCCTTCAAATCTCAATGGAATGATCACTTCCTCCAGAAAGGCTTCCCTGACCTCGTGCCTGAATCACATCTCCCTCACAGCGTTTATCCTTCCTAGCATGTGTCACTGATGAATGTTGGATGATTGTTTGATTAACGTCTCTCTTTCCTACCAAATCACAAGCATCGGCGGACAGAGCCTCAGTCTACTTTTGCTTTTCATTCTATCCCCAGGGCCTCCTGAAAAGCCTGGCAGATGTTAGTTTTGCTGTAAATGATTATTGATTTAAAAATGAATTAATGGAGTTAGAAAACTGAAGGCCTCTAAAAAACCACAGATGTTCCCTGGAATGATCGCCGAGAACCAGTGGGTCCTAATGGGGAGGGTGCTCTGTGCTATGAGACATTTACAGCAGGGGAGGCCCCGCTGGGGGTTATTCTCCAAGATGGCTTGCAGAAAATGAGTTGGAAAAAGGATAAATTGTATACCTCTTCCATGTGTTTTATATTTATTGAGATGACATTCACGTATCATAAAATTAACCATTGCAAATGGTACAGTTCAGTGGCATTTAGTACAGTCACAATATAATGCAACCATCAGTTACATCAGGTTCCAAAGCATTTCATCATTCCAAAAGAAAATCCCCTACCAATAAAGCAATCATTCCCAATTCCCCCTTCCCCCCACCCCCTGGCAACCACTAATTTGCTTTCTATTTCTCTCCATGGACTTACCTATTTAAGTCTGTAGAAATGGAATCATATAACATGTTACTTTTTGTGCCTGGTTTCTTTCATTTAGCATAATGTTTTAAGATTCACTCTCATCATACCATGTATCGTTACTTCATTTCTTTTCATGGCTGAATAATATTCCATGATATGTGTATACGACATTTTGTTTGTCTGTTCAGCCGTTGATGGAAACTTGGATTGTTTCCACCTCTCAGCTGAACAGCCCAGTTTCTTAAAGCCTCCATATGATGTGTCAGATCAGGAAGAATGAAATGCAGCAGGGCCGTGGAGGGAGACCAGGACACAGTATCCCAGGACTCCCTATGGCGCTGTCTCCTTATATAATTCAGCAAGCCATTTCACCTCTTTTGTAACCTGAGCAGTTGAACTAGTGTAAGCAGTATTTGGAAGGTGGTTCCACATATTTTATTTAGGAGATAATTCAAAGGAGTGACAAAGGAAAGGAAGGGAAGGACGCCAATACATACAGAGTGCACTTATGACCTAGTCACTGCTTTGGGAAACTGGGGTTCAATCCCAGTGAGACTCTCCTAGACACAGCACGGGACACATCTTAGAGTTGGCCAACCCAAGGGGCAAGGGAGCTGGGCTATTTATCCACTGACTGCCATCTACTGCTGGCTGAGGGCTGCTTTTAGGGTGTCTACCCTCCGGCTCCTCTGGACTCGCCTTGTGCAGTCCAAGCATGTTCCAAAAAGCCCCCAGGTAGAGCCGCACATGCTCACAGCAGTGAGCTGTAGGCATGCATGAAGGTGTGCAGACAGACGGGGTATGGTGGTGGTCCTAGTTTGCTAGCTGCCGGAATGCGATATACCAGAAGCAGAGTGGCTTTTAAAAAGTGGAATGTATTAACTTACATGTTTACAGTTCTAACACGGTGAACATGTCCTAATTAAGGCAAAGATATAGAAATGTTCAATCTAGGGCACTGAGGCAAAGATACCTTGGTTCAAGAAGGCTGATGATGTTCAGGGTTTCTCTCTCGACTGGAAGGGCACACGGTGAACATGGCGACATCTGCTAGCTTTCTCTCCAGGCTTCTTGTTTCATGAAGTTCCCTCAGGGGCATTTTCCTTCTTCATCTCCAAAGGTCTCTGGCTGCATGGGCTCTCATGGTTTTTGTGTCTCTCTCTTTTTCTCCAAAATATTTCCTCTTTTAAAAGATTCCAGTAAACTAATCAAGACCCACGTGGAATGGGTGGTGACACAACTCCCTCTAATCAAAAGTCGATACCCATAATTGGATGCGTCACACCTCCATGGAGATAATCTAATTAAGTTTCCAACCTACAGTATTGAATAGGGATTAAAAGAAACGGCTGCCTCCACGAGATGGGTCAGGATTAAAACATGCCTTTTCTAGGGTACATAAAACTTTCAAACTGGCACAGTGGTCACCAACAATGTTTGTTAGAATGATTGTCAGTTAATTCATCACCTCCTGACCCCTTGGAGCTCATATTTTAAGGAAATGAGATTTTTTTCACCTTAGCTGAGTCTTAATGTGAATTCTGCTTTTGTTTGTCAGTTGTCCTCTTGAGGGTGGGCAGTTCAATCCTTTTCTCCTCCATTCCTTCCTTTGAAGCTTCTTAAAAGAGGATACATTCAGGGTGAAATTTTATTTTGACAGATGTGTGACCTTGAGCCGGGCACTTGTTCCCCTCCAGATCTCAGTTTCCTCTGAAGAAGCTGTTTCTTTTAAAATAAGCCTATTGAAAATAAAGCACACAAGAGAAATATATGGCTTAATGAATTTTTATACCCCAAATGCCCTGTCATTACCACCTAGATCAAGAAATGGAATTTGGCCTGATACCTTGGGCTCCATGCCAACCTCAAAATGAAGCTACTTGCTAACTAAGGTTCCTTCTCCAAGAGCCAGCCTTCTGAGGTGTGCACATTTGTACTTCGATGATTGGATGAGCTCAAAGACTCAGCCCAACGTCCAAATTCAAACTAAAGTTGATAAGATCGGTCATCACGTGAATCAGATCACATTATTTCTGTGCATAAACCCACCTATGAATCCCCACTGACTTAGAATAAAATCTAGGCTTTTCATCATAACCGCTAAGGCCCAAGAGGACCAAGCTCCCAGACGCCTCTCTACCCGCTTCCCAGTATGCCACAGACACCACACAAATCACCTTTATGTTACCCAGCACACGAAGCTTATACCTACCGCAGGGCCTTTGCACTTGCACTGTCCTTCTGCCCGTCAGCCTCCCCCAAACTCTTCTCGCGTCCTTGTCCTTTTTCATCTCAGCTCAAATGTAATCTCCTTAGAAGTCCCCCACTCTGGCCACCTCATCTAAAGTTGTATCCCTCGTCACTCTCTATTGTATGATTCCATTTGTTTTCTTCATTGCAGTAGTCACACGGTGAAATTATCCAGCCTATTTATTTGTTTATTGTTTGAGGCCCTTCAGCTTTGCAAAAGGATGAACATTGCCCTGTTACTTCTTTATCTCCAGCACCGGGGCAGTGGGCTGAGCCCCCAGTCTTGGGGCTTGTTCATGGGGGACTTGGCCCCGCAGGGGATGGGCACAGCCTGCTTAAGAGTTGGGCCTGGGAGTCACCCCCAAGACAACCTCTTTTGTTGCTCGGATGTGGTCTCTCTCTCGGCCAGCGCAGCTTTAAGGATAAATGAGATTTCCTCTGATTCTGGGTGACACTTGAGGACTTGAAACCCTGCATCTCTCTGGACTTAGGACTGGGGTAGATTTGAAGGCGCTGAGCCAGGCTCTGGGCACTGATTGTGATGAAATCACCCTGGTTTATTTTTGGAGAATTTATGCTCGTGCTTTGGGTGTAAGGTCTAGGGAACTGCCTCCTATTATAAGATTTATAAGATATCTCCCCACATCTTCTTCTAACAGTTTTATGGTCTTAGATCTAATGCTTATGTCTTTGATCCATTTTGAGTTAATTTTTGTATAGGATGTGAGATATGGATCCTGTTTCATTTTTTCACATGTGGCTACCCAATTCTCTGGGCACCATTTATTGAAGAGACTGTTCTGTCCCAGGTGCGTTGGTTTGACTGCCTTATCAAAGATCAATTGTCCATAGATAAGAGGGTCTCTATCTGAACACTCTATTCTATTCCATTGGTCAGGATATCTATCTTTATGCTAGAATAATGCTGTTTTGACCACTGTAGCTTCATAATACGCCTTAAAGTCAGGTGCCATGAGACCTCCGACTTCATTTTTCTTTCTCAGGATACTTTTAGTTATTCAGGGCACCCTGCCCTTCAAGATGAATTTGGTTATTGTTTTTTCTATTTCTGAAAAGTAAGTTGTTGGGATTTTAATTGGAATTGCATTGAATCTGTAAATCAATTTAGGAAGAATTGACATCTTAACTATATTTAGTCTTCCAAACCATGAACACGGTATGCCCTTCCATCTATTTAGGTCTTCTGTGATTTCTTTTAACAATTTCTTACAGTTTTCTCCGTATAGGTCTTTTGTCTCTTTAGTTAAATTTATTCCTAAGTATTTTATTCTTTTGGTTGCAATTGTAAATGGAATTTTTTTCTTGATTTCCCCCTCAGATTGTTCATTACTAGTGTATAGAAACACCGCAGATTTTTGAGTGTTGATCTTGTAACCTGCCACTTTGCTGTACTCATTTATTAGCTCTAGTAGTTTTGCTGTGGATTTTGGGGGGGTTTTGACATATAGTATCATATCATCTGCAAACAGTGAGAGTTTTACTTCTTCCTTTCCAATTTTGATGCCTTATATTTCTTTTCTTGTCTAATTGCTCTGGCTAGAACTTCCAACACAATGTTGAATAACAGTGGTGATAGTGGACATCTTTGTCTTGTTCCTCATCTTAGGGGGAAAGTTTTCAGTTTTTCCCCATTGAGGATGATGTTAGCTGTGGGTTTATCACATATTCCCTTTATGATGTTGAGGAAGTTCCCTTCTATTCCTATCCTTTGAAGTGTTTTCACCAGGAAAGGTTGTTGAATTTTGTCAAATGCCTTTTCTGCATCAATCGAGATGATCATGTGGTTTTTCTGCTTTGATTTGTTGATATGGTGTATTACATTAATTGATTTCTTATGTTGAACCATCCTTGCATACCTGGGATGAATCCTACTTGGTTATGATGTATAATTCTTTTAATGTGCTGCTGGATTCGATTTGCTAGAATTTTGTTGAGGATTTTTGTATCTATAACATTAGAAAGGTTGGTCTGTAGTTTTCTTTTTTGTAATATCTTTGTCTGGCTTTGGTATGAGGGTGATATTGGCTTCATAGAATGAGTTAGATAGGTTTCCCTCCTCTTCAATTTTTTTGAGTAGTTTGAACAGAATTGGTAGTAATTCTTTCTGGAATGTTTGATAGAATTCACATGTGAAGCCATCTGGTCCTGGACCAGAAAATTTTGGGGGAGCTTCTTAGTGACTGATTAAATTTCTTTACTTTTGATAGGTTTCTTGAGGTAGTCTATTTCTTCTTAAGTCAATGTTGGTTGTTCATACCTTTCTAGGAAGTTGCCATTTCATCTACATTGTCAAGTTTATTAGCATAAAGTTGTTCATAGTATCCTCTCATTGCTTCCTTTATTTCTGTGGGGTCAGTGGTTATGTCTCCTCTTCCATTTCTGATTTTATTTATTTGCATCCTCTCTCTTCTTCTTTTTGTCAACCTCACTAAGGGTCCATCAATAATATTAATTTTCTCATGGAACCAACTTCTGGTTTTGTTGAGTTTCTCGATTGTTTTCATGTTCTCAATTTCATTTATTTCTTTCCTTTTGCTTGCTTTGGGGTTAGTTTGCTGTTCTTTCTCTAGTTCTTTCAAGTGGACAGCCCCTGCTGCTACTAAAGTCCCTTTCTTTTCCCCTCTGGGAAGCAGCATGTGGGGGAGGGGCACGGCTTCGGGAACTCACGGTTCTGGGGGGGCTCGCAGCTGGTCCAGGCAGTCCATACTGGGGTACACTGTGTGTCTGGTCACTGATGTGGCCCCAGCAGTCGTTCCGTACTGTTCCTGGCTATTTACTAACTGCTCGGGAGGACGAACTAAATCCCACACCTCGCTAAGCCGCCATCTTGGCCCTCCTTCTTCTATTTTTCCTTTTTAAAAGTTGCTTGGTATTCTATAAAATAATTGCATTTAGCACATTTAGCCATTCTACTGATAAAATTTTAAGATTTTGCAATTTTTCATTCCCTTATTTCATCAAATCTAAGATTCTGTTAATAGTAAGAAATACCCAATTTCAGGGATATTAAAATGTGAAAAAAGTGTGCAAATTAGACTTAGGTAATATGGCTTACAGATGATGCTGTAAATGAACTTGCTTGAATATAATTTTCATGCATGCATGTCTGTAGAGGTCTCCTAGAAGTAAAGCTAGGAGTCAAAATGAAGGTGCATTTTTTATTTTGGTAGATACTGTCAGATTCCCCTCCTGGGAACCATGTATTGTCTTTTGTGTTCCCATTTACTTCGCACAATGCCTGGCGCTTTATAGGTATTAAATACATGTCAGTTCAGTGGACACTTTGTGTTAAAAAGCGAACATCCCCTTTCTATCCATTTAAAGGTGGTGAGTTCTCTGCCCTATGCGCTCAGTAGCCACTTCCTGAGATACCAGGGTTTCAGAGAGTTTATTGCTAGGCGCCAAGCAGGAAGTCAGATGGCCTGTTGGCCCAAAAAATCTGTCTCCCCGACTTTAGTAATTCTGATAGTGTTATAGCATTAAAAGATGGGCAGATTTTAGGATAATGAGCACAATAGGCTCCAGATGATGTAATTAGAAGGGCTCTGATTGTTAAGCATGCACAGATTGACTAACTGATTACATGCTTAGTCACAGAATGTAAGAAAAGGCGGCCTTGATATGATGGGGGTGACTTTTAATATTATAATGAGGTATAGGTGACTTACAAGTTAAACTCTAAGCAACTGCGCATGTCAGGCGGGCCTATTTTGGTTAGATCCAGCTTCAGTTATCAAGATAACTTTGGACTTAGGGTGGGTTAGCTCTGGGCTGACCCTAGATCTTTCATTAATAAACATTAGGAGCTGTGGTTAGTGATCACAAGACTGTAAAGTCAAATAACTGAATAAAGTGGGTACAAGTGAGGGTTAGTCACAAGGTTTTTACAATCACAAGGGCACAAGATAAAGGCTATAAAATCATTATCAGAGATCAAGGCAGCTGGATTTACATAGAGTTCAGCGATATGAGGTATTTCCCTCTGCTATCTAACATACCAGAAAGTAAAAGGGAACATCTAAATAATGATTCAGTAATTGTAATCATCCCTTAAATTCTAACTTCTCAGTTACAACTGCACAGTCAGGCCTAGCCACTATAAAACATTTCGAGATACATGCAAACAAAACAAAACAAAAACCCCACCACAAGGGAGGGAGTGACTGAAATAATTACAAAGTTAATACTAAATTTGTGCACACATTTAGTGGTCACAGTAAATTATAAATGTTAATAAATGAATGCATTTTATGCAGAATGATGTGTCCAATTGATTACAAGATATCTTTTAAAATGACCTAGGAAAGGCTGCTCAATCAGTTCGTTAAAAAGGCAGTATTGACTACAGCTTTTGACAATTTCGGAGACACAAGACACAAGAAATTTTCAGAGATCTTATGATCTGCCGTTTTCTAAAGCAACTGCAGGGCGACCTGCATCAGTGCCACCTGGGGTGCTTATTAAATGCAGACCCCACTTCAGATCTGCTGAATCATAATTTCCAGGGATTATCGCCCAGGGAATTGGCATTTTAAACACGCACATCAGGTGATTCTAATGCACTCTTAAGAGTGAGAGTTATTGCCTTTAAAGGGCTTTAAGGAGAGGGTCTCAACTAGATTTGCACTTTTAAAAAGATCCCTTTGGCTGTAGAGGCGAATGAATTGGAGCTGGGCAGACAGAATACCTCCCTCCTGGGCGCCGGGAAAGTAGCCCAAAAGGCCCGGGCACTAGGGCGCCCCCTGCCGGCCCTCAGCAGCCTCATCCTAGACCCGACCCCGAGCGGCCGACTGCGACTGCGCCGTCCGAAGCCCGGGGAGGCCGCCTCAGGGCTCCCGCGGCCGCGCAGTCCGGAACCACAAGCGGAAGTGAGGTCAAGCTAGCCTCGCGCGCTCTGCCGGCCGCGGTTGGCCCCACCCGGTGGACCCGGCTGAGTCGCGGAGGCGCCGGAAGCGGAAGTAGTAGGAAGGTGGGGGAGTTGTTGGGTAAGTCTCGGATCGTCCTGGTGCTTTGTGGCCAAGTTTTGTAGGTTTGCGGGCTTGCTGCGCCGTTCCCGGAGCTGGTGAAAGCGCGAGCGCGAGACCTCGCCAGCCCTGCTGACCCGGCGGAACCTGCCCCCAGCCCCGAACCCTCGCCTGAGGGCTGGTGGTACCGCGGGACTCCGGAATCCTTCCCCAGGGTCCTTGGGACCCCTGGCCGCCTTCCTTCCCTGGAGTGAGACCCCGCCCGGCGTCCCCGGTGTCCCCCTCAGACCCCAGCAATGGGCAACACGAGCAGCGAGCGCGCCGCCCTGGAACGGCAGGGCGGCCATAAGACGCACCGGAGGGACAGTTCGGGGGGTGCCAAGGACGGGGACAGGCCCAAGATCCTAATGGACAGCCCTGAGGATGCCGACATCTACCACTCCGAGGAAATTAAGGTGCGAGCGTTGGGAAAAATGAGGTTTCCTTTGACGAATGTTGAGAGGAGGGACGCTCTACCAGCCCCCCTTCCCCACAACCCTGCCAAAACTCGCCGTCGGATGGGTAACGGGGTGGGAGGGGGTTAAGTACTTCAACCTGTGCACCTAAAAGTGAAATGGTCCTCTGAGAGCGCTCTTGGCAATCTAGGAACCTGTGTCTAATTACCGATATTAAAAAGTCACCCCGAGGGAGGAGGAACTCATTAAGTGGCAAACTCTGGGACAGTTTCAGATTCTTAATTAAAAGCGCCTGGCTAGCTGTAACTGAACTCCAGTGTCCGCTTTTCTCTTAGGTATGTTTAATTTTACAGCTTTGAGAAATCTTCCCTCGCTTTTTTGCGGACTGGCGCTTCTGCAAAAGTTTGGCAGTTTTTTTGTATATTTTGGAGGTAAACCAGAGCACACAAGTAAGTTGGAAAGTAGAGTTGAGCCACTAACTGCAGTTGCTAGAGGTGTTTAGTTGGACTGTGAGCACAGAAAAATACTGTGACTTCTGAAGGGCAGGGGGTGAGTGAGGTGTCAGTCTGAGGGAGGTAGGCAGCTGCTCAACTTCTCTGGCTTGTTTAAACAAGACTTAATATTTCAAACAGGCCACAGCAAACATTTTGCAGACCAAACTTGGATTCCCTCCTGCCGATTGCATTCTTTCATTAAACACCCCCAAGAGGACTCTGTCCTCCTGCTTCAGCTACATTACTGCTAACCACTGGTGTGGTATGGCCTATTAACAAAAAACTAGTTCCTTAAACAAGTTGGGAAGGACGAAGGCGCCCCACCCAACATATTCTGTTAGTATCTGGTTGCACTTTAATCATCGTCGTTCATAAGGCCAATTGCTGGGCAACTCATACCAATTTTATTCACATCTTTTCTTAGATATTGGGCTGGATGACCATGTTAAAATTACTTCATATCCTCAGTCGGATCTTAGCTTTGAGTCTAACTATAAAGCACTTTTATTTGGCCCTACATCCTGTGGCTTGAGTTTCTGAATCCGTTGCATTTCTGAAAAGCTTTGTGTAAAGCAAACTTTGGAATCATGTTTCTCCACTAATCTAACATCCCTTCCGATAGAACTAATTTTGGATTCAAAAAGCATATTTAAGGTACCGTAACTGTTTTCTTCAAGTTTTTTGCTGCTCACACAACTCCGGCAAGAAATGTTTAGCCTACAGATTACCTGTGGAAAATGATTTTTAGTACTATTGATTCACATTTCATCAGGAGTTACTTAAATCGTGTAGCGGGCACACTGGATTGCGTGCCCCAAGTACCAAAAAAGTCATGGATTCTTTCAATTACACCAGTCCACCATTTTGGCTGCAGTTACTTATCCCTTCCTGGTAATAAAGTGATTCCAGTCTGTATTCTTTAATCTGTAGATCTCATCGGAGCTCAAACAATGCAGCCATCTTTTAGATAAGTTTAAGTGCTGGAAACCTACAGGACTTCCATATTAGTCTCCCAGCCTGGAACTCCTGTTTTTTAAAAATCTTTGGCCTCTCACTAGGAGAATAAGATCCGTTATCACATCTGTTTAACCCAAACAGAGTCAGATGTGTTTTGTTCTCCCTCATCCCAGAATAATTTGTGCATACCTCAGTTACATATTACTGATCACAATGAAATTATAGTTTAGCATAACTCTTGAGGGGTCTGTCTTGGTCTTACTCATCTTTTTTCTCCCCACTGCCTGGACAGCACTCAGGGAATGGCTTTTCCCTTCCTCCCCAGAATTTGGATTTGCCAGTTTTCAGATTGACAGCTCTGGGATTGTCCCTCATAAATTGTCCTGCACTGCAAATCTTGCTTAATTAAGTTGAGAGGAAACTGACATTTATTAAGCTGGCTTTGGATTCATTGCAGTCTTCTTCCAAGCGTGTTTTCAGTTTGACCCAGCATTTTGATGTATGCCTCTTTAATCACAACAGCAGTTTAGCCAACAATTATTAAAGACTTGCCATGTGTCAGACACCATGCACAGACGACTTTGCATGGGCTGTCTCAGTTTTCCTAACAACTCCAGGACATAGTTATTTTTGTTATTTGCATTTTGCAGATGGGGAAACTGAGGCATGCCTAGTCAGTTATGGAGTCTGAATGTAATTCTGGGTAGTAATAACTACCTCTCTAAAATGAATACTCAATATTTAGGGTAATTGTCTACTGTAGGGAACTCACTCTTGGCTTCCTGTCCCTAAGTAAACTGCTTTGCTTCTAGGCTCCAGAGAAGGAGGAATTCCTGGCCTGGCAGCATGATCTGGAAGTGAATGATAAAGCTCCCACTCAGGCTAGGCCAACTGTATTTCGATGGACAGGGGGAGGAAAGGAAGTTTACTTATCTGGGTCCTTCAACAACTGGAGCAAACTTCCCCTCACAAGAAGGTAATTGCCTGGGGAGTGTTTATGTATTTGTTTTATCCACGGATACTCTTATTCCTAAAGGGTCTCTGTGGATGAATAGAAAAGGATGTTTCTATAAATAGATGTTGAATGGGAAAGTAATCTTGTGTCATAATTCATAGGGTTCAGCATTCACACCCAAGCTGTCTTTAGGTTACCCCTTTCCTAGAAGACAGTATCTCTCTGTTGAGAATGTTTCTGTTTCATGGACATCTTTCACTTCACATATTCGGCTATATATATTTGTCAGGCAGAGCTTCTCTGTCAGAGAGAAATCTCCTAGTGCAGGGGAAAGAACACTGGCCTGGGAATCTTGATGAAAATGAAGGGAGAAGTTGTGTCCTGCTAGGCAGGCCTGGTTGTTTTCTGTGGGCTGCCTGCTTTTAGATGGCAACACTGGAGAAGGAACGGGCCATTCGTCACAGTCACAAGTCAGAGGAACAAAACAGCAAAATGAAAAAGGTTTCCAGTTATCTTTTTTCAGTAGTTTTGCTAGTTTCTTTAGAGAATATTTGTGTGTCCTGTTAAACTGATCTCTCTTCCTGCCCAAGGCAGGCTGACAAAGAGTAAAACAGGCAGGTTGCTGTTTGTTTTGTGTTGTCATTTTCCTTGGCATCTGGTGCTGCCATGTGTTACTTTCCAAGCATGGTAAGGACAAACGCTTGTTAGACATAGACAAAGCTTTAACATTAGAAATGGGGATCCCCAGTATTTGAGCAAAGTGACTTCAGGAAAACCTTTTCTGTTGCTACTTTCTTAGAGCTTTTCTAGATTTAGATCATTATACCAACTTGTCTAAATTGGTTAAAAATGTTTATGCTGCAGCTACCCTCTTGGTTTTTACATGTGCATGTTTGTTTTGTTCCATCACTGGTTTTGCAAATATGCCAAGAAGGCAGCCCACCCAGCTAAGGTTCTCTGCTTCCTTTTGCCTTGCAGCCACAATAACTTTGTAGCCATCCTGGATCTGCCTGAAGGAGAGCATCAGTACAAGTTCTTTGTGGATGGTCAGTGGACACATGACCCTTCCGAGGTATTCTTCCTCCTACCCTTTGTCCTCTGAGTGTCTGCACAATCCAAATGAATCCCTTTCCCCATAGAGATTGTTGCCAGGTCCCTTCACCTGCCACCAAGGTCCCTCTGTGTGACTGAGCTAGGGAGCAGTGCTAATTGTCTATCCTTGACTAACTGAAGTACTTGACAAGGTGAACAGGGTGCCTAGCCAGGAGATGGGACCTTCCCCATTATGATTTGTGCCTGTCTCTCTCTTTCCAGCCAATAGTAACCAGCCAGCTTGGTACAGTTAACAACATCATTCAAGTGAAGAAAACTGACTTTGAAGTCTTTGATGCCTTAATGGTGGATTCTCAAAAGTGCTCCGATGTGTCTGGTATGAACACAGTTATTTTATACTGTGTGTGTGCAGGTGGGGGCTATGCAGTCTAGGAATGCTCTTGTTCCTCTTGCCTCTCGCTCTTGAGCTTAAGCTGCCCAATTAGTTGGATGCTTGTATCTCCTTTAAGAGCCACAAAATTAATTCCTAACTCTGTTAGGTCAGGTTCCTGAAATTTAGCCCCAAGAGAACCGTCTGTCCTTTTCCTGGTCATCTCTGCTATTTGGTAGGTCTGCTTGGCACAAAAGGCAAATAATGGAAACAGAAGCAAAGCTTAATCTTGTGCCAGGGAAGGACTGAATGGGCCCTGGAGACTTGCTCTCGGTCAATAATGAGTCAGCACTGGGAAAGCTGCCAGTTCACTTCCCATTGGGGGCCTAGAGAATTTCAGTTTAACAAGTGATAAGCAGATGCTTCCGTGACCTTGGCTGTTACTTGCATATGGTACATTAGCACCTTGTCAGAATCCCTCAAGGGGAGAGAGAGGCTTACTCATGAAATAGACTGCACATCACAACTCTCTTGTATAGTCTTAGTAAAACTTTCCCATCTTCCAAGAGTCTTTCAGTCATTGAGGTTTCAATGAATTGCTCCATCCAACCCCCCAACCCCCAGAAGAAATCTACCTGGAAGCCGATAATACATACAGTTGTGGGGAAAAGGTGTTCTGTAATCTGAAGTGTCCATGCCGAATTCCCTTCCCCTTCTTGCTGGGGCTTGAACAATTCTGGAAACTTGTGTATATGGGGCAGAGGGTGGGGTGGAGAGCAGTGAAAGGATTCCTCAGGAGTACGTCTACCTGTAAGTGAACAGATTCAGCTTAGTTTACAGCACCATTCCTCTGGGATGCCTGGCTGGGCCCAGAGGTCTGCCCCAGGGTCTCCTGTTCCTAACCACTCAGCAGGAGCAGTGGTGAATTGGCCATGGTAGGCTTAGTGGGGTTGACAAGCCAGGCTGTTGAGTAGGGATTGAAAATCCAAAAATAGTGTTTTTCTGTCTGATTAGCCAGCCTTTTAGAGAAATCATTTATTTCTTTTTTGTATAGATGGGAATCCAGGAGATGGAGGAAAAGCCTAAGTGTCCCTCTACTTGTTGATACATGTAATTGTAGGCCATATGCCAAACCATGTTAATAAGGTTTCCACAGTATAGATCACCTGAGGAAAGAAAAGCTGTTCCCCGCTGCTAGTAAACCAACTTCAGGATCTCTACCAACTTTTCGTATTTAGACACTTTCTTAAAATATCATGTTTTTAGTCCTGATGACTCAGTTTTCTGCACTGAATACTTTTTTCACTTTCCTACTGTGAACTAGTTGGGCTATGTGAAGGAGGCCTGGCCCCTGGCAAATGATGCTGAGGGAATTGGCAGAGGCGGGATATATCAGATTTATTCTGAACCAGCCCAAAGACCAGGAGACTTGGACCCATCTTGGATAGCGGCTTAATCTCTTCCAGCTGGCCAGATGTCGTCGTGTGATTGTCTCCCAACCCTGGGAAATACTGTGGTCTTAGTTCCTTCGTGTATCTCTATAATTGAGGTACTCAAGCAAAAGTGTGAAAGAAACCTGGATGCGATGGAGTCAAAGAGCCTTTGGAAATAGGGTTTTAATTTTTTTTTTCAATTTTGGACTGCACTGATGCCTTGTATAACCTGTTTTCTCCACTGCCACTGTATAAACTGGCTGCCTTTTTTTGTCTGTTTTATTCTGGCAGCTGATGTACATAACTTGGGCTTACCTGCCTAATCTTCTCTTAAAGCCTTGAGCTTCTTTGTGGTATTTGCCAGTCTAGCCTGAAGTGAGACGGAAGCATTATTATGCAGTGGCATGTAAGGTTGGGTTATTTTAACAGCGTCTTTGTTAGTCTGATCCAGACTCACTGGCTTTGCCACAATTACTGTGGTCCACTAGGGCATCTGAATTTACTACTGAATTTTATGCCAAACAAATTTGAAAAGGTTTTTCTCATTGCCTCTGCTCTTATATCCAGAGAATGTACATGTTTGGAGGGAACAAGAGACAAGGAAAATGAGATTACAAAGTCACAAATTAAGTGAAGTTTTTTCTGGAGCTCCACTTTTCAAAAATCCTTGTCTGTCACTCTCCCCACCAGAGCTGTCCAGTTCACCTCCAGGACCCTACCATCAGGAGCCTTACATCTCCAAACCAGAAGAGCGGTTTAAAGCACCACCCATTCTCCCGCCACATCTGCTTCAGGTCATCCTAAACAAGGACACAGGGATTTCTGTGAGTACGTAGCCTTCTGCCCAACCATTCTCTGGGCTCGTGTTCAGCCACCTTTCTCTCTAGTCTTGCAAAGTAGCTGGTGAAAATGCTCGGTGTCACCTACCAGTGTTAACTGCTAGGAGCTACCTCAGACGTGGCAACAGACTGCTAGTTAGATGTTCCCTGAATATGTGGTCTGCCTCCCCCGCCTCACAAAACCTTTCTGATTTTTTTTTCCTTGGGTTTCATCCCTGCAGCAGATTGTTCCATTTTAATTTTATGATAAAATATGAAAAACATGCATTTTTAGTAAGCTATATAGTGGAACCTACCTCTCTTGGTCCCCCCAAGTTTAGAATCTCAAGTTTTAATCACCACATTACTTTCAGAAATGTAAGTGCTCTCTAGTCAATATTTGGGGTATCTGGCTGATACACATTTCTCCTGGGAAATTGATGTCACGTACAAAAAGAAGCATGGTATGTTCCTTGATCCTGAAGATAACTGAGTTAAATGGAATGACTTTTCCATTCCATTTAACTTGGATTGTCAGGTCTGCCTAGCTCTGGAATGCATGGCATAGCTGTAACGTCTGGGGAATCTACATCCCTTTCAGCTTAGACCAGGCTCCCACCTTAGAGGTACATGTTTATAAGGTGATAAAAAGAAAATAGTAATAGTACTGCTCAGGACCCTACTAGGAGAAGAGGAGGAGTGGGCTTAGGTGCGGAGGGACACCTACATGCAGCCTGCCCCCCACAGCAGCCTCTGGCGGGGCTGCCAGGAGAGAATGTCAGCGTTGGCCACCCCAGCCCAATGGAATGCCCCTTTCCCAAGCACCTACCTGACAACTGGATTGGCTGTTCCAGCTGTAGGTTCTGTTTTTGTTTTTAATTTTTTTTTGACATAAATTCACACACATACAGTCCATACTTGGTGTACAGTCACTGGCTCACATAATCATCATATAGTTGTGTATTTAGCATCATGATCATTTTTTATAATATTTGCATCACTCCAGAAAAAGAAAAAACTCTTACATCCCATGCCCTTTATCCCTCCCTCTCATCGACTACTAGTATTTCTATCTAGCCAATTTATTTTACCCCTTCTTCCCCCTATTATCCATAATTTTTCTACTCATCTGTTCATACCCTGGATAAAAGGAGCATCAGCTAGAAGGCCAGCGGTAGGTTCTTAAGGCTACTGTCAACAGTCAGTGGGCCTTAGCGTGGTATGGGTTGACTGTGTGGCCAGTGCTCAGTTGGCAACATCTCAAACAGGCATCAAGTAAAGAAATGAAAGGACATTTGTTTTCTATCTTGGAAGTACTTTAGTAAGGCTCCTTTCCTTAAGGGGTTTGCAGGTTAGATGACCTTTTTTTTTTTAAGGACATTCTTTATGGTTAGAATTTTTTAAATGCAAATTTGTTGAGATATATTGACATACTATATAGTCCATCCAGAGTGTACAACCGGTGGTTCAGAGTATCTTCACGTAGTTGTGTGTTCTTCACCACAATCATTTTCATTACACCATAAAAAAAAAAAAGAAAAAAAGAGAGCATACCCCTGCCCCCATCATTGACCCCTAGCATTGGTGTGGTACATTGTTACTGCTGATGAAAGGATATTAAGATATTACTGTTAACTATAGTCCATAGTTTGTAATAAGTGTGTTTTTGTCCAATATACCACACTATTATTAACTCCTAGTAGTAATTTTGTACATTTGTTCTAGTTCATGGAAGAAATTATTTACAGTTCTATTGTTGATTACAGTCATTGTTCACCATAAGATTCAGTGTTCTGTACGGTCCCGTGTTTTAACCTCTGGCTTTCCTTTTTGTGACATCTATGACTCTTACCTTGCCCTGCCAACCACATTCACACCAATGCAGCATTGTTAATTATACTCAGTAGTGTGCTGCCATCCCCTCTATCCGTTTCTACATATTTAAATTTTCTCTAGTTAAAAATTCTGACCTCTTAAGCAGCTGCTCCCCATTCTCTAGCTCCATTCTTTCTACTGGTTATCTATATTCTACATTCTATGTCTCTTGAGTTTACATATTATTAGTTCATGTTAGTGAGATCATAAAATATTTGTCCTTTTATGTGTGACTTATTTCACTCAGCATAATGTTCTCATGATTCAGCCGTGTGGTTGCATGCTTCAGGACTTAATTCCTTCTTAATGCTGAATAATATTCCATTGTATGTATAAATCACATTTTGTTTATCCATTCATCAGCTGATGGACATTTAAGGTGTTTCTGTCTTTCGGAGATTGTGAGTAATGCCGCTGTGAACATTGGTGTACAAATGTCTGGTCATGTCCCTACTTTCAGTTTTCCTGGGTATATACTGTGCAGTGGGATTGCTGGATTGAGGAGCAGCACTATACTTAGATTTCTAAGGAACTGCCAAACCATCTTCCAACAGTGGCTGTGCCATTTTACATTTCCACCAGCAGTGAATGAGTGTTCCTATTTCTCCACATACTCTCTCCAACACTTTTAGTTTCCTGTTTGTTTAATAGGGGTCATTCTAATAGGTGTGAGATGATACCTCATAGTTTAGATTTGCATTTTCCTAATAGCTAGTAAAGATGAGTATTTTCATGTGCTATTTAACCATTTTATTTCCTCTTTTCAGCTGGCATAACTCCCTTGAGTATTTCTTGTAGGGCAGGTCTCTTGTTGACAAATGCTTTGTTTTTGCTTATTTGTAGATACTTATCTCCCTCATTTTAGAAGGACAGCTTTGTTGGATAAAGAATTTTGGACTGGCAGTTTTTCTTTTTCTTAACTATATCTTAACTATCTTAACTATATCTTACCACTGACTTCTTGCCTTCGTGGTATCTAATGAGAAATCAGCAGTTAGTCTTATGTGGCTTCCACTGTATGTGGTGAATTGGTGTTTCTCTTGCTGCCTTCGGAATTCTTCCTTCTCCTTGGCATTTGGCAGTCTGATTAGTTTGTGCCTTAAAGTACGTTTGTACAGATTTATTCTTTTTGGAGTATATTGGGCTTCTTCAGTTTTCATATTTATGTGTTACAAGGGTTGGGAAATTCTCAGCAAATATTTCGTCAGATAGTCATTTTGGCCCATTTCCCTTCTCCTCTCCTCCTGAGACACCTGTGATGTGTATATTTGTGTGCTTCATGTTGTCAGTCATTTCCCTGAGGCCCTGTTCAAAATTTTCCAGTTTTTCTTCCATTTATTCTTTGGCCTGTTCAAATTTGGTTGCTTTGTCTTCTGGCTCACTGCTCTTTTCTTCTTCCTCTTTAAATCTGCTGTTGTATGGCTCTAGTGTGTTCTTTATTTCATCTGCCGTGTTTTTCATTTCCATATGGTCTGGTATCTTTCTGTGTATTCTTTCAGATTATTCTTTATGGTCACTTTTATTGCGATTTTGAGATACATTTACATACCATATAGTCAACCAAAGTATACAATAAATGGTTCACAGTATCATCATATAGTTGTGCATTCAACACCACAATCAATTTTTGAACATTTTCATTACTCAAAAAAGTAAAAATTAAAAAGAATACCCAAAACATCCCATGACCCTTATCTCCCCCTTATATTTACTTATTTTTGTCTTTATTTTTTTACTTATTTGTCCATACGCTGGATAAAGAGAGTGTCAGTCACAAGGTTTTCCCAATCATACAGTCACACCATAAAATCTATATAATCACCCAATCAACTTCAAGAATCAGGGCTACTGGATTACAGTTCAACAGTTTCAGGTACTTCCTTCTAGCTCTTCAAATATACTAAAAACTAAAAAGGGCTATCTATACAATGCATAAGAATAACCTTCAGAATGACTTCTCAACTCTATTTGAAATCTCTCAACCACTGAAACTTTATTTTGTTTCTCTTCCCCCTTCTGGTCAAGAAGGCTTTCTCGATATTATGATGTCAAGGCCAAGCTCATCCCCGGGAGTCATATCCCATGTTGCCAGAGAGATTTACACCCCTGGGAATCATGTTCCATGTAGCGAGGAGGGCAGTGAGTTTACCAGCAGAATTGGCTTAGAGAGAGAGGCCACATCAGTGTAATAAAAGAAATTCTCTGGGGGTGGGGGGTGGTGATACTTAGACACAATCATAAGTAGGGTTAGCGTCACCTTTGCAGGAATAAGTTTAATAAGGGCAAGCCCTAAGATCACGGGCTTGACCTGTTAAATTGGTAGTTACCAATGCTTGCGAGAAAATCAGGAACTCCCCATATATGGAGGTTTAATATTTCCACATTTTTCCCCAGTCCCTCTAGGTGACTTAGTTAACACTATTTTATTTTCTGCCCGGATTACTCTGGGATATATCGGGACATCACACTAACCTGTGCAAACCAACAGGTTCTCTCTCCTTATTCAAGGTTCCATGTAAATTTGGTATTCGAATAAACTGACCGTACAGGTTAAATTAGTATGCTACAGAAAATAAAAATTTTGCACCAAATAAACATCTTTTCCTTTGGTCTCACACAGGCGTTGAAGTTTTAAAACACGATCAATATCATCCTTTACCTGTTATTCTGGTTTACTTTAAGTCCTAAGTTGATCAGCTTCATTCATATCTCTAATTGAAATCAGATCTCTTTTTCAGAGTTTTCAACAATTACTGTATGGAGTAATGCTGAGTTTCATAGCTGTAGAACTCTAGCTCCGAATCTCAAGTATCAAAGGTCCAGGGAACAGCCAGGTTATATACAAAGTACTCTGCATCTCAGAATTTAGGAGTAAGATATATAGGATCTGGGAATGCTTACAGTAAGCCTTCCCCTGGTAACCTGTGCTCTATAGTTAGTTCATATTAGTGAGATGTTGTATTTGTCTCTTCATTTCTGGTTTATTTCACTCAACATTCCTTCACCTAATTGCATGTCTCACACCTACATTCCTTCTTGCAGCCACTCAATATTCCATTGTATGTATACACCACAGTTTGCCCTTCTGTTCATCAGTTGATGTCTCCTTAGGCCACCTCTATCCAACTGCTGCAATAAACACCGATATCTTCTTAATAGCTTTCATCTCTTTAGCCATTTCACTTAATTTGTTTGGGAGACTTGTTTGAATATCTTTGATTAGTTTTTCCTAATTCCGCATCTCCTCTGACTTTTTAATTTAATCATTTGGTTTGGCCATATCTTCTTGTTTCTTAGTATCTCTTGTAATTTTTTGCTGTTTCTGATTATCTTGATACGACTATTTTGAAGGTTGGCTTCCCTCCCTCGTCTAAGATTTTGTTGTTGATTGGGTTTGTGTTAGAAGTCTTCTTTGGCACTTGGTTGGTCACTATTTCCCCGCCAAAACTGGGCTAAAGTCCCATGCAGGGGTTGCAGACCAGTTCCAGTGGGCTCTGGGGTAGTGTCAGGAAGGCAACTTCCAAAGACTATATTTTCCCAGCCTGCCCTGCAGATGGCATTCTTTGGCAGCTGATTCCCTATGGTCCCTTTTAAATGCCCTCTTAAGCTGATAAATTGTTGTTACTGTTATTCTCCCACTGGAAAGGGGAGGCATCGGTAGTTGGCTTCTCTGGTGGAGGACTGCTTCTAATAAAAACCAGCTGAGAATAGCCAAATGGGCCAGGGTGTGATGAAAGAACATCAAGACCCCTCTGTGCAAGGCAGCACCAAGCTTGAATGCAAACTTTATAGTTTTGATACTAAATGGCCAACATTTATTGTGCCCTGGTCTATTGTAAGTGCTTTTCATATGTTCTCATTTAAACCTCAAAACAACCCCATAAAGTAGGTACTATTATTACTCCCATTTTATAGATGAGGAAACAAAGACACAGAGAAGTTGAGTAACATTCCAAAGTCACAAAGTAAGTGATCGAGCCAGCCTTCACATTAAGGCATGTTGGTGCCAGAGCCTGTGTTCTAACCAGGTAGACTGCATGGTTTCCCCAGTGGGTGCTCAGTAGGTATTTGTGGGAAAATTGTTGGTTCCACCTTTCTTTCAGACCCTCGGTGTAGAGTGAGGTCACATACTTTGCTCAGTCTCCCAGGCAGCTGGCAGCATAGCTGGAACTAGAATCTGGCTTTTCTGACTGCCCATCTCCACATTAGCACCACCTTCCCTTTTGAGAAAACTAACCATTCTGACTTAGATTTACTTACGCGAGATTGCAGGCTTTCTGTCCATAGGGAGAGCTTCCCAAAACCAAATTCAGAATCACCATGGTCATTAAGATACAGCTTCTTTAGCTTCTGTACCACCGCCACCCACCACCACCACCACCACCACCGATACCAGTGGAATCACACAGTATTTGTTGTTTCAGGTCTGGCTTATTTTACTCAACATGATGTCTTTTGAGCTTCATCCATGTTTATTTATCCATTCATCAGCTGACAGACACTTTTGTTGCTTCCAGCCTTTGAATTGCTCCTATGAACATCAGTGTACAACTGTTTGAATCCCTACTTTCAAATCTTGTGGGTAGATCCATAAAAGTGGGATAGCTGGGTCATTTTATACTTAACATTCTGAGGATGTGGAACCTCCTTTCTTTTGCAAATGGAGGTCTAGTTTTCATACCACTATTTGTTAAAGAGACTGTGCTTTCCTAAATAAGTGGTCTTTGCCCCCTCATTATATATAGGGTTGATTTCTGAGGTGTCAGTTTGATTCCATTGTTTTATGTCTGTCCTTGTACCAGTATCATGTTGTTTTTTGTTTGTTTGGTTGGTTGGGTTTTTTTTTTTTGTTTTGCACAGGCAGGCACTGGGAAGCTAACCTCTGGCATGGCAGGCGGGAATTCTGCCACTGAGCCATGGTCGCACTGCCCTATGTTGTTTTTTGTTTTTTGTTTGTTTGTTTTTAATTTTTTATTAATTAAAAAAATTACAAGAACTACAAACATTCCCAACACGTACACTCAGCAATTCACATTATCATCACATAGTTGCATATTCATCATCATGATCACTTCCCAGAACATCAGCATCAATTCAGAAAAAGAAATAAAAAGACAACAGAAAAAAAAATTTTTACAGGTCATACCCCTTACTGATCCCTTTCATTGATCACTTGCATTTCAAACTAAATCTATTTTAACATTTGTTCCCTCTATTATTTATTTTTATTCCATATGTTCCTCTCTTCTGTTGACAAGGTAGATAAAAGGAGCATCAGATACAAGGTTTTAACAATCACACAGTCACATTGTGAAAGCTATATTGTTATATAATCATCATCAAGAAACATGGCTACTGGAACACAGCTCTATATTTTCAGGCAGTTCCCTCCAGCCTCTCCATTACATCTTGGATAACAAGGTGATATCTACTTAATGCATAAGAATAACCTCCAGGATAACCTCTCAACTCTGTTTGGAATCACTCAGCCATTGACACTTTGTCTCATTTCACTCTTCCCCCTTATGGTCGAGAAGGTTTTCTCAATCCCTTGATGCTGAGTCTCAGCTCATTCTGGGATTTCTGTCCCACGCTGCCAGGAAGATCCACACCCCTCGTAGTCATGTCCCACGTAGACGGGGAGGGTGGTGAGTCTGCTTGCTGTGTTGGCGGGAGAGAGAGGCCACATTTGAGCAACAAAAGAGGTTCTCTTGGGGGTGACTCTTAGGCTTAATTTTAAGTAGGCTTGACCTATCCCCTGTGGGGTTAAGTTTCATTTGAACAAACCTCAAGACTGGGGGCTCTGCTTATAGCTTTGATTGTCCACACTGCTTGTGAGAATATCAAGAATTCAACTTGGGGAAGTTGAGTTTTCCCCCGTTCTCACCATTCCCCAAAGGGGACTTTGCAAATACTTTTCCACTCACTGATCAAATCACTCTGGGATTCATCAGGGCATCACCCGGACAAACAAACAAAATTTCATGTCCTGTACAAAGTTCCATGTACTTAAGGTGTTCAATCAACTGTCTACATAAGTTATATTAGGAGATGCACTAGTCAAAGTATAGATTTGTACCAAATCAACATTTTTTGCTTTAGTCTCACACATTAGTTGAAATTTTAAAATATTAATTACCATCTATTTTCAGCACACTGCAGTAATGACATTCTTTTGTTCTTCCTCAGGCAAAACATTTTTAAAATTTGTACATTTAGTCACTATCATTATACACTCTAGGCATTCCTAGATTACACCATCTCAGTCTTTATCGTCTATCTTTCTTTGTGATTTCATTTATGCCCCAGCCCTCCTCCCTCTATCATTCTCATATGCAGTTTCATTCAGTGTTTTATCATAATTGTATTACAGTTAGGTAATACTGTGCTGTCCATTTCTGAGTTTTTATAGTCAGTCCTGTTGCACAATCTGTATCCCTTCAGCTCCAATTACCCAATGTCTTATCCTATTTCTATCTCCTGATGGTCTCTGTTACCAAGGGAATATTCCAAGTTTATTCACTAATGTCAGTTCATATCAGTGAGACC
The DNA here is from genome assembly GCA_004026745.1 of Myrmecophaga tridactyla. Classification (NCBI taxonomy): domain Eukaryota; kingdom Metazoa; phylum Chordata; class Mammalia; order Pilosa; family Myrmecophagidae; genus Myrmecophaga; species Myrmecophaga tridactyla. The sequence continues at coordinate 54,607 of PVIY010014753.1, forward strand.
ATACAGTATTTGTCCTTTTGTTTCTGGCTAATCACACTCAGCATAATGTCCTTAAGGTACATTCATGTTGTTACATACTTCATGAGGTTTTCCATGTCTGTTCGTACATTCTGAATTAATTGTTTCAGCTCCTGTATGTCATTTGAATTGTTGGTTGGTTTCTTTGACTGGGCCATATCTTCAATTTTCCTAGTGTGATTTGTTATTTTTTGCTGGCATCTAGGCATTTAATTACCTTAATTAGTTTATTCTGGAGATTGCTTTCACTGTCTTACAGCTGCATAATATTCCATCTTATGTAAATGTCACAGTTTGTTTAGTCAACTGTCTGTTGATGGACATTTTGGCTGTTTCCATCTCTTGGTAATTGTTAATAATGCTGCTATAAACATTGGTGTGTAAATGTCCGTTTGTGTCCTTGGCCTCATGTCCTTTGAGTAGAGACAGCATATAGATGGGTCCTGTTTTTTAATCCATTCTGCCAGACTATGTCTTTTGATTGGAGAGTTTAATCCATTAACATTCAGTGTTATTACTGCCTGGGTAGTACTTTCTTCTACTGTTTTGCCTTCTGGATTTTATATGTCATATCTAATTTTCCTTCTTTTACCTTTACTCATAGTCTT
>PVIY010014754.1:0-41136 GCA_004026745.1 Myrmecophaga tridactyla
CCCCCGCGGCCGCTCCCGTCCCGCCCACTGCTCCTTCAGCGGCCGCTTCAGTCCCGCCCACTGCTCCCCCCGCGGCCGCTCCCGTCCCGCCCACTGCTCCCCCCGCGGCCGCTTCAGTCCCGCCCACTGCTCCCCCCGCGGCCGCTCTCGCCCCGCCCGCTGCCCCTCCCACCACCACTGGTCGCTCCTGCCCCGCCACCGAGTTTCCGCGGCCCCGCCGCTCCCGCGCGCAGTTCCGGAGAGGAGGGAGGAAGTCCATTCCCCGCCGCCCGGCGCCCTCCACCCGTCCTCCCCGCCGCCACCCTCCCGGGAGGAAGCTCGGACTAGCCGGAGGGGGACGGGAAGGGATGGGCGCGAGCATCCTTCTCTCCTGGCTGCGGGTTGCACAGTTTGGGGCGTTTGTGTTCCAGGGGCGGACACGCACTCCAGAAAACCCACGTGTATTTGGAAGAGTATAGCATGTAAGATAGCAGAAACGTTTAAAAAATAGCAAGAAGCCATAGCGTTTACAATCAAACAGTTCTTTTCCGTTTTTTTAGTGCTTCGCGCGCGTTTTGGATGTTCTCACTGGGGTCCGCCGGAGCGGCCCGAGCGGCCGGGGGGTTGTCCGAGCAGGAGGCCGGGATCAGCCCCGAGGCGACGGGGGACCCTCTGGGCAGAGACGGTACCGATATGAGGGTCGCTCTGTGGGTCCCAGCAGTGGAACCAGTCACCTTTGTTCTGAGAAAAGTGAAAAGCTGGGAAGCAGGGAGTAGATGGTAGCGAAGGGAAGCCAGGTGAACTGCGGAGATGGTTTATTAGGATTTCAAAAATGAGTATTTCCCCCAGGCTGTTGTGGAAACAGGCCCGTGGCGGCTGGCGCCCATGAGGCTGCTGGCCTCCCATCTCCACAGCAGGGCAGGTAAATCGGACACTAGCAGAAGAGGAAAAGAAAACTTCCATCCAAACGTGCTCCCACCCCTGCCCCAGGTTTTTAACAAAGGGCTCCCTGATAAAATGTGACTGTTAATTAGGACAGAACTGAATAGTAGAAGCAAAACAAATCCACCACGGGACTCTTGGGGAACTGAATGAAAGCCCTTCACCGGAAGACATCAGCTCAGAAACCCTGGCCCAATCTGGCATCTTGAGAGGCCAAGGCACGAGCCAGGGGCAAAGGTACCTCCGGATTCCCAAGGGGAGCAAACAGGGGCACCCACTGTCATGGTTTGAAGCTGTATGTAACAGAATAAAGATTATATTCTTTTAATCCATTCCTGCGGGTGTAGACCTATTATAGGTGGGGCCTTTTGATTAGGTTATTCCAATTGAGTTGTGACCCACCCCATACAAGGTGGGTCTTAATCTTCTTACTGGAGGGCTTTATAAGAGGATAAAACACAAAGAAAAAAAAGCCCCAGATAAGTTAAGAGAAGGACCCCACAGAAGCTAAGAGAGACTTTAGAAGCTAAAGGAGAGAAACACACTGAAGCTCAGAGAGGAGGCCACTGAAGGCAGAGGCAGAAGATGGAAGCAGCAGACATACCATGAGGCTTGCTGTCTGACAGGGTCAGTCTTCAGCGTCCAGGTCTCGTCCTGTTGCTGCCACTTCTCGTGGCTCAGAACTGTGCACTTGTAAATTAATGAATCGCATTGTAAAAGCTGACCCATTTCCAGTATATTGCATTCCGGCAGCTTCAGCAAACCTAAACAACCACCAAGATGGTCAGGGAAGGAGGGGATTCATGGTTCAGAGGCTGGAAGACCCCCAGCAGATCTCTGCTAAGTAAAACTGAGGAAGGAACTCAGCTATAATCAGGGGTTAGGGTAGATGTGAGCTCGTGAAACAGAGTTGACAAGATTCTTTCCAGAAATATTTGCTGGGCACCACCTGTTCTTCACAGCCATACCTCCAGGCCCTGGAATTGCAGGGGTGAAGGAGATATGGATCCCTCCTAAAGGATTCAGAGGTAAGAAAATAGGCTCAGCCTGGCATTGTAGGTGTCACTTGTGGGAGTACACAAAGGGGCAGTGGGGATGCACAGAAGGAAGGATCACTTCCTGCGGAAGGGATTGAGAAAGCCTCACGCAAGAGTTGCTGTTTCATTGGGGCTTGAAAACTGAATCAGTGACTGCCCGCACGTCGGGCTGTGGAAGGCAAGTCTGGTAAATGGTTTAGCATGTATGACTTTGTGATTATGCATGCCTCTGGCAACAGCCTAGGTCAAAATGCAATCCCAATCCTGCTACTAGCTAGCCGTGCAAACCTGACCTTGGTCGAGATTGGAATCTCAGTGAGCCCCTTTTACTCATCTATAAAACTGGAATAACGATGGTACCTCCTTTATGCACATTAACCGTTATATAATATAGTTAAGCACTTGGAACACGCAGTACGCACTCAATAAATGTCAGCTATTATTATTAAATGTGAAAAAACTCCTGGAGGTGAAGCAATGCACGCACGTATACACATTCACCTTTATTTCCAACATTATCGTGCTCTTATTGTCAGCCAGATGTTAAACATGACAAGGGGTATTAAACGTGGAAAGGGGCCCAAGAGCAGTTGGGAGGGGACGGGAAGGGTGCTGTGCCCCCACCCTCCAAGCTCCTGCCTGAGCCTCCTATTAGCCAAAAGTAAGGAAGCCCATGGGCCACAGGCTGCTGAGGGCAGCCTGCCGGGCACAGGGGAGGGTGGAAAAGTTGGAGAGTGGCTCTGGAGGAGCAAATGGAGACTGTCCAGCAGAGGTGGTCACAACTTCCTACTGTCGCTCATCTCTCGGGGTTCAGAAATCCTCGGGTCAGAGATTTTTAGAGCTAAGGCAAGGAAGAAATCATAAGACACCTGTCTTAATTTCCCAGTGCTAAAAGAAATACCATGCAATGGGTAGGTTTACATGATGGAAATTTATTGACCCAAGACTTTGAAGCTACAAGTCCAAAATTGAGGTGTCAGTAAGGTGATGCTTTCACCCCAAAGACTGATGTTCTGGGCAAGGCTTGGCCCTTGAGTTTCATGTGGAATGCATTCATGTGCATTCATGTGGAATGCACATGGCAGCATCTTCTTTTGCTTCTGGGTTCTATTGACTTCCCACTTCTGCCACCACCACGTGGCTTTTCCTTACTACTATTGAACTTCTTCTGCTTATAGAGGACCCCAATAATCTGGATTGTGTCCCATCCTGACTCAGTTAGCCACACCTTAGCTAAAATAACATCTTCAGAAGGCCCTATCTACAATGGCTTCCCACCCACAGGAATGGATTAAGATTAAGGACATGTTTTGGGGACTATTGAGCAGCTGCAAGATGGAATGAAGTTGTGAGGCATGCAAGTAGGTGAATGAACCTTAAGGACAGCATGTTGAATAAAATATCAGAAACAAAAAAGCAAATATTATCATGCCTCACTCATGGATTAACTATACTATACAAACTCAGAAAAGTCAAGAGCATGGGTTATTAGGTTGGGGCCTATTGCAAAAGGGTCCTAGATTATAAGCTCTTACATCATTCACATATATTTAGGAGTTGTAACTGATGTTTCTAAATTCGGAGATACTGTATGTAACCTGGTCATTCCCTGAAACTTCGTGTATTTATGTGACAATCTGAGACTCAGAGTTAGAGTACTAAGGCTATAAAAGTCAGCATTACCCCATTCAGCAACTGTAGAGAAAAAAAAAAGCTGAAAAACTGATCAGAATTTGTCTAGAGATATGAATGAAGTTGATCTGGATAGGACTAAGGCATATCAGAATACTGGGTAAAGGATGATATGGCCCATATGTTCAAACTCTGTGCAAGATCAAAAAGAGAGAGAGGTTTATTTGGTGCAAAATTTCTGTTTTTTGGTAACACGTTATCAGTATTAGCTTGTATGGTCACTGTATTTGAACACCATAATTACATGGAATCTTGAATAGGGTGTGAGATCTTGTTAGTTTGTACATGTTAGTGTGATGCCCCAATATATCCCAGAGTAATCTGGGCAGAGAATAAAGAAGTATTTGCCACGTTCCCTTGGGGAACTGGAGAGAATGGAGGAAATATCAAACTTCCCCATCAGGGAAATTCTTGATATTTTTGCAAACAGTCAGGACAACCAATTCAATAAGCTGAGCCCTCGATCTTGGGGTTTGCCCCTAAGAAACTTATTCCTGCAAAGGAGAGGCTAAGCCTACTTATAATTATGCCTAAGAGACACCCCCGGAGAGCCTCTGTTGTTGCTCAGATGTGGCCTCTCTCTCTAAGTCAACTGAGCAGGTGAATTTGCTGCCCTCCCCACTACGTGGGACATGATCCCCAGGTATGTAAATCTCCCTGGCAGTGTGGGACAGAATTCCTGGGATGAGCCAGGACCCAGCATCATGGGATTGAGAAAGCCTTCTTGACCAAAAGAGGGAAGAGAGAAATGAGACAAAATAAAGTCTCAGTGGCTGCAAGATTTCAAACAGAGACAGAAGGTTATCCTGGAGGTTATTCTTATGCATTATATAGATATCCCTTTTTAGTTTATGGTGATTTGGAGTGCTGGAGGGAAGTACCTGAAACTGTTGAACTGTAGAACTTGATTATTGAAGATGACTGTATAACTATATAGCTTTTTTTTTAACATTCTGAATATATAATCATTCCGTTCTACGTATATGATCAGTAATTCACAATATCATCACATAGTTGCATATTCTTCATCATGATCATTTCTTAGAACATTTGCATCAATTCAGAAAAAGAAATAAAATGAAAACAGAAAAAATTTATATATACCATACCCCTAACCCCTCCCTTTCATTGATCACTAGCATTTCAAACTAAATTTATTTTAACATTTGTTCCCCTTACTACTTAATTTTATTCCATATGTTCTCCTCATCTGTTGACAAGGTAGATAAAAGGAACTATATAGCTTATACAATGTGTCTGTGTGACTATAAAAACCTCGTGTTTGATACTTCTTTTATCCAGGTTATGGACAGATGGGTAAAAAACAAACAAAAAAAAGGATAATAAATAAATGAATAATAGGGAGAGAGAACGGGTTAAAATTGGGTAGACTGAAATACTGGTGGTCAATAAGAGGGAGGGGTAAGGGGTATGGGACGTATGAGTTCTTTTTTTTTCTTTTTATTTCTTTTTCTGGAGTGGTGCAGATGTTCTGAAAATGATCACAGAGAAGAATACACAACTATGTGATGATATTGTGAAAAAAAAATAAAAAACATGTCTGTCTCTGGGGTACCTAATTCAACCTACCACATTTCTGATTTCCCTTCACAATTAATACTCTTTAATTCTTAGTAGAATGATCACTTGTGTTACGTGTAAGCTACCATTAGTTGCCATTACTTACTATATGTAGTTTTCATTCATTTGACTTTTTAATCTTAAAAAATATACAGTTGTTGAAATGATTGATTTCCATTTGAAAACAACGGCGAAATTCTCCTAGTTGGCTTGACTTTCCGACTTTATTACTTCTCCCTACCGTGGCTGTGTGTCTCCTTCTCTAGAGAATATGAAGGCGGGGAAGGGCGGACGTGTGTCTGATGGGTAGGGGTTCCAGTCCGATACCTGACAGCCCACTTGTGATGTGACATGTGAAGGGCAGTACCTGGTATGTGTGTGCATCCACCCTTATCATAGTGCCGTTTGCCCCCTGGGCTCAAGGCCCTGCTCAGGTCACTACACGCCCAGGAACAAGCTAGCAAGTTCTAAGAGGTTTGTTAAGTCAAAACGCATTCCTTGAGTATGTTCGACAGATCAGCACGCGGTGGAGCTGATGGAACACAAAGCCGGATACATCCCGGTTCCTGCCTTCGAGGTGCTCATACCTTACTCGGGAAGGGGGGCTCCCAAAGGAAAAGAACATCGATGGAGGACCCCTTTGCCCTAAGCACCGTGCTTTTATATTTTCAAAGAGTTTCTCACTTATTTATCACAATAAATTTAAAATGAAAATAAAACCAGTCCCCCTTGACCGATGAGAAAATTCAGGCACACCAAAAGTTTAGTTAAACTTGCCAATGCCACACACTGGTGGGTGACAGAATCAGGATTTTCCCCAGGTTTTTCTGAATCCCAAACCAACACTTTTCCCATCATGCACAATTGAATTAATTTTCCATCTTATTCGTGGATGCAGAGCGAATCATTTTTTTTTAAACATTACTTTCATAAAAATCAGAACCCCCTAATCCAGGAAGGCAGACCTGGAGGCAACACTCTGCTCCCCCTACTCCCTAACTGTGGCCTTGGACAAGTTGCTTGACCTCTTACAATTTCAGCTTCTTCGCCAGGATATATGTGTCTTCCCTGAGGATTTATAAGGCTTAAGGGAGGTAGCCCATGTCACACACCTCCCACGTGCCCTCTAAGTGACATCTGTCATGTTCACCCCTGAGTTTATGCGACCCTCGTCCCAGGGACGCCTGTGACATTTCTCTCCTCCGCCGGCCGTCCTGAAATTTCCTGCAATTGTGAAGACTGAGAAGTTTCCCCCGACCCTTCCCAGGCACAGTGAGACAAGAGTCCCTAAGAACAGAGGCTACTAGACTGATTGTCCATTACTAAGCCCAGGAAAGGTGGACGAAGTCATTAATAACTGGTCTTCATTTCACCACTATTGCAAGCCTTAGAACTTTAGTCAATTTGGTTTATCTTTTTGGTCAATATTGGTTAATGCCCAACTAGTTAGAGAAAGGTGAGGGCTGCAGACGTTTCCCCTGGATACACAGGAAAAGATCATTTCCCCACTGAGCATAACCCTATGCCCCCATCCGAAGTGGGGGGTTGTCTTAGATGCTTGGAAACGAGCAGAAGTGATTACTGGGTGTTCTTCCAGTGCGTGTGCTGGGCTTGACATTTCACTGTCAGGGATATTTTACAAGTCTGTAGGGACAGAGAATAAACTGTAGACTCTAGTCTGGTGGAAATGCAAATTAACCTCTGTTCTCTGAGGGTACAGATAATCCCAAAGGTTATGGTTTATGGCCCTGTTGGGCATTAACCAGTTTCCTACCCAACCCAGCTATCTATCAAATTGCCTCAATATACGTAGTTTTTCAAACGCTTGTAATGTTTTATTAGTCCCGATATCTTACTTGGTCCCACATTAATTAATGAGTCGAATAAATCTTTGACATGTTTTCATTTTACACTTGCATGCGAGTCATGATTTTACCTTTCTGAAAATATACTTGAGCAAAGACTAAGATGAAATCGATAGAAACATTTTTAAAACTCCTCTTCTTAGAAACACCCTTTCACACCCACAGTTCAGAAATTCAGGCGTTTCTTTCTCAACCAAAGTAACTCAGTAGAAGTTCTAGCTTATTAGACTCGATTATTCAACAACAACAAAATGTTTCCAGAAACAGCCTTCTGGACTCATGAGATGGGCCCAGCCTTCACAGAGCTTATAAGATAAGTGGGAATAAGACTTTATTTAAAAGGTTTTGTTAAGTGAGTTTCTATTAAAATGAAGTTTGGAGGCAGAGATTTCTGCAAGAGTCCAGAGGAAGGTAAGATCCCTTCTTTCCCAGCTGGTGGGAAAGGCTTCCACCCCAGCAGGGACCAGCTGGAACTGAGTGTTGATACGGAGGATGAGGGGAAGAGGGGATAGAGGGAGCAAAAGCAAAGAGGCCAGGCTGGGAAAGGCTCTGGAGAACCATGCTCCATTCTCCCGAACAGTAAATGCAGACTGCCACTGCCCATTCCATTCATTTGATAATCCACATTTCATTCATTATCGTTTCTTGTTTTTAAACTAGATTGTAAGCTCTTCCGTGTTGCTATTATTATTCTTACAGGAAAAAATAATGTGTGCACGTGGTAAGAACTCACGGTGCAAAATGATGCACATTAAAAAATGTCTCCCACCCCCCCACCCCAACCCTGGTCCCATCTCCCTCAGACACCTGTTATCATCAAAATGTTACATGCTCTGCAAAGAATTTTATTTGTCGAGGTGATAAATAAGTAAAAACGCACTAAAATATACACTAATATATTTTGTTATCATTATGAAGGATGAGAAGATAGAGATAAGAATGTCTGATCCTAACTGTTTTCAAAGAAGTTCGCCCACGTCAACTGGTTCTTTCACTCAACTTAATTAGACACTTCTCAAGCTCTTCTCTGTAACCAACATTAGACTAGACTTTGAGAACACAAACCTAAATGAGTTAATATGTTTTGACCTAAATATTAACTCATATTAACCTAAATATATATAACCTAAATTGAATAAGGGATTCAATAGTCATATGGAGAAGTTTGCTGATACAGAAGAGGAAGTAAGAAAGTGGGAAGGGAAAGCAATGGAAAAGGAAAAGAATATAGCATTTGTTGATCAACTATGATGTGTCAAGAATGGTGCTAATCTCTGGCTCATTCAATACATGTTTAATAAAGTTCTTCGAGGAAGGCATTATTTTTTGCCCAAAGAACTTTAGAACATTTACATAACTTGTCCTATATTGCAAAGTTTGGTTGGAATGGAATTCAAATAAGCTTTATTCTCCCCCAAAACCTATGCTGATTTTTGGTATCCCAACTTTTTTTTTTTTACATCTTGAGGCTGAATGAGAATTCATATAAAAATTGTGAAATAAATTGTGTTGTGGAAAAAAAATGTTACGTGTTCTGAATCTAAGTTCTTTGAAGGCTAACACTACATAATATAATCTCTGCAAAAGGGTGTGGTGGCCCCCATGTGAACTCCAGGACATTCCAACCAGGCTCCCTTGACCTCTGCCCTCCTCCGAACAGAAAGGGGGAGTGGACAGAGGCAAGCCTGAGAGCTCCCCTTCCATGTAGAGCTCTAGAAGGGAGAAAATGGGAAGGATTCCAAGAACTCATCATACTAGGAAGGGGAAAAAAAACAAGGGAAGTAAAATAATAAAGAAAAACAAATTGTGGTGGCCTAGGGTTTTCCAAAGTTTTATATATATAAAAGTTTTATTCTATTACAAGACATACAACCTAACATTTCCCCTTTTGACCACATTCAGGTGTATGTTTCAGCACTGGTAATTATGTTCGCAATGTTGTGTTACCATCAAGCCATCCATTAAGTAGTTTAACCTAGTAAACAAAATATGTTTGGCTACCATATTTATGTTTTGAAAGTCCTTCTAATTTATATGTCTATTTTCGCTTCCCAGCTGCTAAAACAAATACCACACACTGGGTTGGCTTAAATAACGGGAATTTATAGGCTTACAGCTTTGAGGCTAAGAGCAGTCCAAACTTAAGGCATCAGCAAGGCAATGCTTTCTGCCTGAAGATGGTGGCATTCCAGGGCTGGCTGCCAGAGATCCTTGGGTCCTTGGCTTTTCTCTCACTTGGAGATGTCCAGATTCTTTCTTTGGATTTTTTCTTCAAAAAGCCTCTAGTAACTGGATTAAGGCCAGACCTCCTTCAGTTGGGTCACACCTTAACTAAAAATGACATCTTCCTATTTACTATGGGTTCACAACCACAGGAATGGATTAAGATTAAAACATGTTTTTCTGGTGTACACAATTCAACCTACCACAGTCTGCATAAAAATTTCTTTCTTTTTTTTTTTTAAGCAAGAGCTTTACTAAGACGGAATTCACTTACCACAAAATCACCCTTCCAGTGGCTTTTATTATAGTCACAAGGTTGTGCAACCATCAGTACTCTCTAATCCCAGAACATTTTCATCAAATATTCTAAAAGAAAGCCTACACCCACTTGCACTCACTTTCCATTCCCCCTTCCACCCAACTTCTGGCAGCCACCAATCTACTTACTGTCTCTATAGATTTGTCTATTCTGAACGTTCCATATAAATGGAGTCATATGATATGGGGCTGGCTTCTTTCACTTAGCATAATGTTTCAAAATTCATCCATGTTGTAGCATGTATCCGTACTTAATTCCTTTTTATTGCTGAATAACTATTTCATTGTATAGATGTAGCGCATTTTGTTGATCTATTCATCAGTTAGTTGGTGGATACTTGGATTGTCCCCACTTTTTGGCTATTACGAATAATGCTGCTTTGAACATTTCTGTACAAATTTTTGCAAAGACATATGCTTTCATTTCTCTTGGGTATATACTTAGGAGAGGGACTGCTGGGTCATATGGTAACTCTATATTTAACTTCATGAGGAACCACCAAACTGTTTTCCAAGTTAGATGCACTATTTTACATGGCGATGAAGGGGGCTCCCGATTCCTCCACACCCTTGCTAACCTTGTTATTGTCTGTCTTTTTTATTAGAGCCATCCTAATTGGTGTGCTGTGATATCTCATGGTGGTTTTGATTTGCATTTACCTGTTGGCTAATGGTTTTCAGCATCTTTTTCATGGGCTTATTGGCCATTTGTATATCTTCTTTGGAGAAACGTCTATTTAAATCCTTTGCCCTTTTCTTTTGGGTGCATGGTCTGGGAATCGAACCCAGGTCTCCTGCATGAAAGGTGAGCATTCTACCACTGAAGCATCCGTGTACCCTGCCCATTTTTAAATTAGGTTATTTGTCTTTTGTTCTAGTTTGAAAGCTGCCGGAATGTGGTATACTAGAACTGGAACAGCTTTTAAAAAGGGGAATTTAATAAGTTACAAGTTTACAGTTCTAAGGAAGTGAAAGTGTCCAAATTAAGGCACTGACAAAAGGTTACCTTCACTCAAGAAAGGCCAATGGGTCTGGGATACCTCTGTCAGCTGGGAAGTCACGTGGCTGGCATCTGCTGGTCCCTTGCTCCTAGGCTCTGTTGCCTTCAGCCTCTGTTCCTGTGGGGGTTCCTCAGTTTACTTCTCTGGGGCTGGCTTTCATCTCTTGGCTTCCCTTGACTCTCTCCAGGTTCTGGTTTGCTTAACATCTCATGGTGACATCTGCTGGGCTCCAAGTATCTCCAAACATCCATGTCTCTGTTCTCCAAGTGTCAGCATCTGTGGCTTCTGTCGTTGCTTGCTGTCTCCAAAATGTTTCCTCTTTTACGGAATTCCAGTAGACTAATTAAGACCCACCTGGAGTGGGTGGAGTCACATCTCCATCTAATCAAAAGATCACACCCACAAGTGGACACACTACATCCCTGTGGAGATAATCAAATCAAAAGTTTCCAACCTACAGTACTAAAAGAAACAGCTGCCCCAGTTTGATTGAATCAGGATTAAAACGTGGCTTTTCTGGGGTACATAATATTTTCAAACCCGCATATCTTTTTATTAACGAGTTGCAATAGTTCTCCTTATATATTCTAAATACAAGTCTTTTAGTAGATTTATGATTTACAAAATTTTTCTTCCATTTGTGGGTTATTTTACTTTCTATACGGTGTCCTTTGAAGCCAAAAGTTTTGAATTTTGTTGATGTCCAATGTGTCTGTTTCTTCTTTTGTTACCTTTGCTTTCTGGTGTCATTATCTACAAAATGATTGCCTAGTCCAAGGTCAGAAGATTTATGTTTTCTTCTAACAGTTTTTTTAGTTTTAAAACAAACATTTATGTCTTTGATCAATTTTGAGTTAATTTTTGCATGCATATGATGTGAAATAAGGCTCCAATTTCATTCTTTTACATTCAGATATCCAGCTGTCCCATCACTATTTGTTGAAAAGACTATTCTTTCCCTATTGACTTGCATTGGCACACTTTGTTCATAATTAATTGACCATAAATGCAAGGGTTTATTTCTGGACCCTCAGTTCTATCCCATTGATCTGTATGTCTACATTTATATATCCGTACCGCATAGATTTTATTATTTTAGCTTTATTGTAAGTTTTACTATCAGGAAGTTTAGGACCTCCAACTTTTGTTCTTTTTCAAAGTTGTTTAGACTATTCTGAGCTCCTTGCATTTCCATATGAATTTTAGATCAGCCTGTCAATTATGCAAAAAGTCAGCCAGGATTTTTATAGAAGTTACATTCAATCTATGGATCACCTTGGGGAGTACTGCCATCTTAATATTATTAAATCTTCCAATTCATGAGCATGGGCTATCTTTCCATTTATTTAGTTCTTCTTTAATTTCTCTCAAAGGTATTTTGCAGATTTCAGTGTACAAGGCTTACACTTCTTTTGTTAAACTTATTCCTAGGTATTTTATAGTTTTTGATGTTATTGTAAATGGAGTTTGCATAAATATTTGTAAATGGTGTACTGTGAATGTCTATGGGAAATAAAGTGATGGTTTTAAAAGAAAACAATGTTTTCCTTTTAGTGGTGATCATTAAAATTTCCCTCCAAAATTTCCCTGTTTTCATTATTTTGCCCTTGTTCTTCTTTCCTTTCTGCCCACTCTTTCGCCTGAATAAGCTCTTTAAATCTCCTGTAATTTGTAGTTTTCATTACCAAGAACCTGGGCTTTATCTTCCTTGACAATTGCAAAACACTTTCTTATCGCTCACGGGAAAGCTAAATGCTTGGGTGCACTTTCTCTAACTGGATATCAAGTGCGATTGGCCTCGTGACCCTCCCTGAAGAAATACCTGGTCACAAGATGCTCCTGCAGAGCCCAAGATGCTCACACCTGATCCAGAGAAATAAGCCTCTGATGGTGATATATTCCCAGGCTCTGAGGCCCCCGGGGGTTCTGATTCCCTGCTCTGGACGCCCCCGGGAGGTGGGAACAGAGCAGTTAAAGGCTGACCTTCTAAGGGAGGTCGGGGGAATTCTGAGGGATCCTGGACATGTTGGAGGGAGCTGAACTCTGGGACATGGCTCTCCCTTCAGATGTCCCCCTTTTGATTAAAGCCATCATTATCCTCACAGGCAGAGAGGCTGGCTGTTTACCCACACCTGGTCCTCCCTTCTTTCTGGACTTAAAACCAGGGGATATTCCCCAGCCTCTCTTGTAGCTCGGAGTGGTTATGGGGTCAGGTGCTTACCCAGGAAAGGCTGAGGATGTGGTGGGTGCCATTTCCAGGCCTGGGCTGCCAAGCCTTCCCAAGGCCCCATTCCACGCGCTTGGCCCCCTCCCTTCCTGCTGGGATGGCAGCCGTGGAAGCATCTTCGGAAGCCAGGGGTGGGGCCTGGCACACTTTCCCCAGCCCAGGCCACCTCTGCCAGCCCAGACCCCCTGCACAGGACGGGAAGCGAGAGAGCCATGTACTTCTGCCTTGACCCAGCGCAGGTGACGGTCTCTGGGTCACCGCGGTTTAGCCTTTTGCCCACGCCAGCACTATCCCCTTGGTCACCGGCTTCTGTCCTGTACCCTCCTCCGTGCGTCTCGACCGCATCCCCTCTCAACGGCCCCCGCCACTGCCCTTCCACCGCGGCCGTCTGCAGCCCCGCCTGCACTACGGCCGCAGCCCCCTGCCCACTGCGCCTCTCCCCCCACCCCGCACCCCAGCCGCACCCCAGCCGCACCCAGCAGGGACATCCTTCTGCCCCTGATGCAAATCGATGGCAGCTTCCCTGCACAGGGGGCCCGACTCCCCCATCCGAGGCTTCCTGCTCAAGGTCAGGGCTAGTCTCCTCTGGCTTTGGCCCTGCCCCTGGGTTTTTGCAAAAACACCAGAAATTCTGTCCGTCACTTCACTCCAGGAGCCCAGACACCCAGGGTGCATGATATCCACGCTGGGAGAGCCCAGATGGGCCCCTCCCAGCCAGCGGCCCCTCACCTCCCCGTCCGTCCCGGTGCCCTCGGCTAAGGGGAAGGCGGAAAAGGGCCTTCTCCCTCCATCGGAGGTCTCGGCCTGGCACCTCTTCCCGTCGGGGGTCAGGGTGCCTCCCGCTGCAGGAAGCCTCCAGCCTTTCCCTGGAGCAGGGCCGGTGGGGCGGGGGTCTCCCAAACAACTGCTGGAAAAGCTCCTTCAGCCCCAGCAGGCCGAAGGCAGCCGGGGGGCTGCGTTAAGCCCGAGAGGGGCCCGGGCCTTTCGTCCCACGAAGGGGCCATGGCCATGGCCACGCACGGCTCAAGGAAGGACCCGCGCCCCCTCACTCTGCCGATGCCCCACACGCCGAGCTGAGGCAGGGGGATGACTGCAAAGGGCGCTGTCTTTTCGCCTCTGCTGTCCTCTGTGGTGAGGGAAGCAGGAAAGTGTCATTTTCCTCCGAAACAGAATTAAGCACTGGCAAAGGAAGGCAGCGAAGCAGCCCAGCCCTGAACCTTAGATTGATCATGAAATTCAACAGTTAGGACTTTTAAAAGGGATTCACAAAGGAAGGAGCGCTCAGGTCGGTACTGAAATATTTATGGGTCAGGAAGTAGGGAGCTGAGGTCCAGGAAAGCTCTCGAAACAAATCAGGGAGACTGAAGGAAGCAAGGCTTAGCATTAATGTTTTTCTCTCCAAGAATTTCACTGGTCTCCCTGTTTGAGCTTCGGTGGCTATTTTAACACCACTGATGTGTTTCAGGGCATTCTCCTGTGTCCACCCAACTGGCCGGGCCAGGTCCCCAGCCCAGGTCTGGGGCAGCCACAGATGTCAGAGCTGCAGAGGTCCTTAAGCAGGAAAGCAGACAACCTGCCTGAGAGTCTGTAAACTCCTCACAATCCCGGACTCAGCCATCACCTGCCCTGCGGGCTCCCTGACCCAGGGGCGCTGACTGCCAGCTGTGGGCCTGTAACAAGTAATCAGAATGAAGGGGTTCAAACAGACAGAACCCACCAAGCATAACTCTAATTTTATTTAAGGGAAATACAGCGACACTTAAGAACCATATTCCAAGCCATGAGTGTCTGCAAGTCATTCAGGAGTATTATTTCGATTTTAGAAGTGAACCCATTTTTCCCAAATGGGTCAATGTACAGCCAGGTGGCAGGAGAGTGATGGGAAAACCCAGGGCAGCTCAGCTCTGCCACTTAGCATTAACACTAATGCTAAGCCTTGGTTCCTTCACTCTCCCTGATTTGTTTTGAGAGCTTTCCTGAACCTCAGCTCCCCACTTCCTGACCCGTAAATATTTCAGTACCCACCTGAGCACTCCTTCCCTCATGAATCCCTTCTAAAAGTCCTAACTGTTGAATTTCATGATCAATCTAAGGTTCAGGGCTGGGCTGCTTGCTGCCTTCCTTTGCCGGTGCTTAATTCTGTTTCAGAGGAAAATGACACTTTCCTGCTTCCCTCACCACACACAGGACAGCAGAGGTGAGAAGACATTTCCGGTCTCATCAGCTTTTAATGACCCTGCCGGGACTGGCCTTCTCAGAGGTGGGCTGATGGAGAATGTATATCTGCTCTGGATTGCAATCCTCCCACCCCCACAAGACAGCTCAGGTTCTGACCTTGACCAAATCTGGGGGTCAGATAGCAAGATTGAGTTCAGCCAGGCCCTTTCGGTAGGAGGAAGCAACTAGGGGGCAAGGCGAGCTGAGCTCCCTGGCCCGTGGTAGGGGTCTGGGGTTGGGGGACGACGGAAGGCTCAGGGCAGAGGGCTGCCCACCTTGCAAGGACCCTCAGAAACTCTGGAGTCCTGTAAAGAAATTGTATCAGCTTCAAATTACATAGGTCAAATAGCAAAGTCAAAATTAATTTTTCTTTCTAACAACAAGTTGTAACACCTTTCACATTTTTAATAGCAAATTGCATTTAGTCTGGAGTACCAGCTACCTTCATGGGTAGAAGAGGCCGGGTCTCGGGGAGAATGGGCTGCACCCTGGTTCTAGGCAGGTGTCCAGGTGCTTCTAGCCCCCTCAAGGACACTAGCTGGGCAGGACTGGGGTGTGGCAGATGAGGCAGTCAGGACCCTCCTCTCAGAGGCTACCCTGAGATCCTAGGTCCTGGGTCCAGCTTTGGGTGCTATCAACACCCCTGGACTCTTAGCACAAATTTCCCCATTTTTGCTTAATCTAGTTTGAATTGGTTCTGTTACTTGCTACAAAACCCTTAACCAAGGCAGGAGTCTAGGCGTCCTGCCACCCACCTCCCCCTTCCCATAACAGGACCACCCAGTTCACTTCACTAAAAACAGCAGTAAATAGTCAAAGCATAAAGCATCCCACTCTCTGGTAAGATCTCCACAGTAGGTTTTTCTGGGCCCATCTACTTGGGTAGACATTTCGACTGCAGTTATCTCAATAAGCGATCCGCTGCCTATTACATAAATTTGTATTCGTTATGTTTATTATTTGGGGGCATCTCTTTCTGCTAGAATTTAAGTTCCAAATCAGGTAGGGACCTTTGTTTTGTCACCGTGACATGAAGTGCCTAATAGGAGCTCAATTAATAACAATATTCCTAGAAGAGTAAGTCTAGCCTTGCCAGAACCCCCCAGATCTAATATTCGTCTTACTAAGGTCCTTAATATTTTATCCCGTTAGGTCACTACCAGACTCTTCACATGGCTTTCAAAGTGACTGATGAGCAAAATTAGACTTAGAAAGGGCTCCACACTCCCTTTCGATCTGGCTTCTTCTTTTACAAATGAAGAAACAGGCCCAAAAGTGGGAAGTGACTCCTCTAAACCACACCACCTGGAAGTGTCCCCCCATGCCTGGAATGCCGGTCCCCTAGCTGACACATCCTCCTGCTACCCCACACAACTTCTTGTTCTTAGTCCTTGAGGTGAGGCACAGGAAGGGCTCATGGTTTTTCCCTCCACAACCTAATGACACAGACGTGCACAGATGGGGGAGCGTTTGGGAGTTCCTGCCCCCAAAGCACTAGCAAAGCAGAAGTGTAAACTTAGGACTCAGTGGTGATCAGGTTTCCTTCCAGTCTGATCAGCGGAACAGGTCTATTAGACTGTACCTGCAGCTGTGGCCTGTACCCTCTAAGAGGGGAAACCCTGGGCAGTTTCCAAAATGAATCACGCTTTTTTCTTAGCCCCGATTTCCCAGATTCCACGGCGTCTCTGATAAAGTATTCAACCTCCGAATCACTTTGCTCCAGCCGGTGAGGTCTTTAAACTCGGACCTCCTTTTGACAGGTAACTCAAGAAATTGCTATAAATGTTCAATGATGCAGCATTTTGTTATCCCCCAAATCCCCAAGGGACAGCACTGAGAAAACCAAGTCGAATCTGGCAAATGCTGACGGCTCGCCAGTGGAGGCCGCCCAGCAGTCAGCAAAGGGGCCGGGAAAGGGACCATTTAAGTGAACATAACAGTAATATTTATTTCTGACACCAAATTGTAAAATCTTTAACAATGCCTTCTTAACAGACAGGAGGGATCTAGTCATCATTTCCCCTCTTGGAAATGCCTCCCCCCTACGTGGGACATGACATCCAGGGGTGAAAGTCTCCCTGGTGACGTGGGAGATGACTCCCAGGGATGAATCTGGCCCTGGCACCATGGGATCAACAATTCCATCCTGACCAAAAGGGGGAAAAGTAGTGTAACTAATAAAGTATCAGTGGCTGGGAGAGTTCAAATAGAGTCGAGAGGCTACTCTGGAGGTTGCTCTTACACAAAATTAAGTTAGACCTTGCTACCTGTCATAACCTGCCAAACCCCAGCAACCAAAATCATTCCAGCCAATCCTAAAGAACACCTAGAGCAATATATATAGATTCTACAAAGGTTCCATGCACAGGGTAACTTTCCAGAAGCTTACAACCTCCAGATGGGTCTCTGGACAAGATAACCCCTGAAACCTAGAGGGCCCAGCCTCTCCAGAACATCAGCTAGCTCTATCTCCCTACCCCATATTATTGACAGCCCCTTCCAAAATGAGTAAGTTAGAATGAGCACAGCCCAAATACCCCTAAAGAGTGGGAGAAAGATCAAAGGTGATGGTGAAGTTATACAGAGAAGGTAAGGTTTAAAAAACAAGTATGATTGCTGAATTATTATATTGATATTTCTTTTAGTCTCCAGTATCTTAAGCAGCTAGAAGTAAAAACCTAAAATTGTGGAACTGTAACCCATACCAAACTCTGAAATCTGTTCTACAACTAATCGTTGTGCTGTGCTTTGCAATTTATTGCTTCCTTGTACGTATGTTATTTTTCATAAAAAAGAAAAAAGTTAACTCTGATGATAAAAAAATATTTTTTCCTTCTAGCCTCTAATGTTCTGGCAGAGCTAGAAGGAAAAATCTGAGAGGATGGTATGGTAGCCTATGACAAAATCTGGAATCTGTCCTGTAACTACTTGTTGAAGAGTGCTTTGAAAACTTTGAAAACTACTGTTTTTTTCTTTCTTTGCTTTGTATATTTAAAAAGTTAAAAAAAATGGCAAAAAAGACATATAAGATGCATTTTATCTTATAAAATGTATTATTGCTATAATCTGGAAAATCTGATAATCTGGCAAGAAATTAGTTCTATACATATTTTTTTTCCCTTTAATATTCCAAAAAGTGGGCAAATCTTGGCAACTGGAGAGCTCAGGGAAGGAAGACCAGCCAGACCGAGGGTGGCTCCTAGAGAAACATGAAACTCTGGTACTCTTGAACAGGCTCTGCTTTGAAAACCAAAACCCCAAACTCCCTTCATTCGTCTCCACAGCTGGGTAAGCAAATTTTCTTTCAGAAAAAGTCTGCTCCCGGGTCTCTACTTGAGACAGCTGGTCCAGGCCAACTCTGGCTGCGCCACATGGTACCCCAGGCTGGCAAATAACTTGGCATTCCTTCAAGCTGACATTCTTTAAATATTTTCCAACATTTTCTTCGCGGGGGCAGAAAGAACATATTGTCTTACTAAGAAAAATTAAACACCTCTTTCTTTACGTTCAAGAGAAGGAATGCTTTATATGCCTGTGAAGGAAAAAAATGCTCAGACCTTTAAGGAAACGATTTTATTCAGGCTTTCGCAAGAGGGAAAATGTTTATTAATATGAGACTTCTCAAAGAGAAGGAAGGGGAGTCATTTGTGAGTCTTACGAAGCTTTGAGAGAGAGCAGGCAGCAAGTCTTAATCTACGTCATTTGGGGAAGGCTGGTCCTGGCATTTACGATTTAGTTTGATTTGGAACTGGCAAGGGTGGAAAGAGTCCTGAAAACCAGAAAGTCAGGGAAATTCCTGACTGCCGCTCATTTCTGGGAACACAGGGTTCCAGTCAAGTTCACCATTGTCACACCCTAAACGACAACATCTCGATGTTTTTAAATTTGCCTCTCAGGTCACAGCTTGTCTCTTATTTCCTACATGGCGGCATAAGGCAGCCAGAGTCCCGGCCACCTGCTCCTCCAGCCTATTTAATTGTCCTGCCTTCTGGCTGGAATGGGGGCCAAGCCTTCTCTACTTCTCTGTAGGGAAATGTTCCCTGTAGTCCAGTTTCTCTTTTGCTACTTTCTGCAGTTCTTTGTTCTCCAGTTTTCTCTGGCTATTTTCCGAGTCTGGCAATTTTATGGCAAAGATATTAAAGTAGTTACAATTTTGATCATAAAAGAAATCACTCGTTTCCAGGTATGGGCGCTAATCAGGCATCACTTGGTTTCAGGCTCTGGGTGACAGCTGCTTGTGGACTCGGGTTCGGGTCTGGGCCTGTACCACACAGGACAATTACCCACACGCACATCGCCAAAGGGCCCGACAGAAATGTGCATCCGCGCTGCTGGGGAATGATGTTTCATTAACTTCCGTTTTCATTTTTGCCCCGTGAGGATATTTTACATTTTTCTGGTTATATGGGAAATCCTGTGTGGAAACAGGTGTGTTAGCTGGCACCCTACTTCCATTTATTCTAATTATTTTTTTTACTATTATGATATAATTCATATAGCATTAAAGTATAGATTCAATGGATTTTAGTACTTTCATAAAGTTGTGTAACGATTACCACTATCTAATTCCAGAGCATTTTTAGCACCCCAAAATGAAAGCCCAGACCCATGAGGAGCCAACCCTTCCCTCCTCGCCAGCCCCTGGCTGCTACCAATCTCCTCTGTCTGCATGGATTTGCCTATTCTGTACATTTCATACAAATGGACTTAAACAATATGTGGCTTTTTGTGTGTGGTTTCTTTCATGTAGCATAATGTCTCAAGGTTTCTCCATGCTGTACGTAGCATGTATTAGCACTTCATCCCTTTTTATGACTGAAAGATATTCTGCTGACCACATCTTGTTTATCCATTTACCAGTTGATGGAAATTTGGTTGTTTTCCACTTCTTGGCTATTACAGATAATGTTGCTATGAACATTTGTGTATAAGTTTTTACGTAGACGTGTTTTTATTTCTCTTTCAATTCCATCAAGGAGTAGAATTGCTGGATCATATGGTAACTCTGTGTTTAACTTTTTGAGGCCTGACAAAATGTTTTACCAAGCTTCTCTGCTATTTTGCAATGTATGAGGATTCCAATTTCACATCCTCTCCAATACTTCTTATGGTCCATCTTTTGAATTATAACCATCCTTGTGGGTATGAAGTGTATTTCATTGCAGTTTTGATTTGCATCTCTCCGATGATTAATTTTTTAACTAACATCTTTTCACGTATTTATTAGCTGTTTTATGTCTTCTTTGGAGAAAGAAGATTCCCATTGTTAAATTGGGTCATTTGTCTTTTCTCTGCTGAGTTGTAAGAGTTCTCTTTGTATTCTGGATACTAATCCCTTATCAGTTATAGGATTTGCCAGCATGTTCTCTCTTTCTGTGGGGTGCCTTTTCAATTTTTTGATAGCGTCTTTTGAAGCTTTGCATTTTTATCAAGTTCAATATATCTAGTTTTTCCTTGATTGCCTGTGCTTCTCATGATGCCTTGGTACCATTTAGAGTAGGGTGCCCCAAGCAGCCGGCTACCTGACACGTCTTCAACTGGTCCAGGCTGGATTCATGAAAGTTCTGGAGAACACTGCAGATGCTGCATCGCTGTAACCACAGTCCTTCTCTTCCTCCTCTAAGATGGAAATGATGGTGATGTCCAATCACAAGGTGCTGTCCAGCTTCCTCCAGTCAAAGACGTGCTCGTGGAGCAAAGCAGTAGCACCTTTTCCTGTTTGAAGTTTCAGAACACCGTAACCATCTTTCAAATCTCTAGTGCCATATTTCCCCAAGTGAGTTCCTCTAGGGTAGAGAAGAGCAGTGGTCTGCCAGGTCCCACAGAAGATTCGCAAGGCATACATAAACACTTAATCCAAAGTTTCCACAATTATTTGAGCAAGGAGCTATTGCAACATGACTCTTTCTTGAGCGAGTATACAGTTGAGTAGTCGGGATAGGACAGGCTTTTTTTGTAAACTCTCAGTGACCTAGCACAGTGAAAGTTTATCTAGCACTCACATCAGAATCCAATGGTAGCCCAGCGATCCTCCTGCCTCATGGCTAATCCTTCTCAAACATGCGGCCTCCAGAGTAGCCAGAGAAGGGAGAGAGAGGATGGAGGGTGTCGGGTGGGAGATGGCTATGGGCTAGACCTGGCAGTGCCCACACACTCGTGCCCGGACTCCCCGACCAGATGCACTGCCCTGGATGCAATGTTCTCTCTCTGTGGACTTGGAAGGAGAAGACTGGGGGACACTGAGCATGGTCCTGATGACACACGCTCGACTCCTCTGTATGGCTTCAGCATGGACATCCAGTTTGATGGATGGCATGTAAAGAAGCCCCCTGGAGCACTGCCCAGGGTGGCCTCCTGATGCTGCTGCTCCATTCTGGCTCATGGTCAGGCCCTCTTTGTGCAGCCAGGCCGAGCAGTGCTTACTCTGCCCTGCACTTATATTGCCAACAGGAATGTGGGTTTCCGTAAAAAAAAGCAGAGGAGCAACAGTTTGGCAGTGCCTCAAAAAAGGTAACTATAGAATTACCATACGACCTGGCAATTCCAGTCTAAGGTCTAGACCCCACAACATTGAAAGCAGGGGCTCAAACAGATTCTTGTACACCAATGCTCATAGTAGCTTCATTCACAAATGCCCAAAGGTGGAAGCAACTCAAGTGTCTATCAACAGATACATGGGGAACCAAAATGGGACATACACATGCAATGAGATATTTCTCAGCCATGAGAAGGAATAAGTTCTGATACATGCTACAACCTGGATGAACTTAAAAACATGCTATGTGCAACAGCCAGACACAAAAGGACAAACACTGCATGATTACTGTCGTATGAAATATCCAAAACACAGAAACGGAAAGTCGATTAGAGGCTACCAGGGACTGGGCAGGAGCGCGTGGACTAAATCACGTACCCTCTCAAAAGACAAGTTCTTAATCTTCACCTGCATTTCTGGGAGTGTGGGTTTATTTGTCAACAGGAACTTTTGAAGAAGTTCTTGTGAGTTAAGGTGTGATCGGCTGAATGAGGCTGGGTTTTAATCCAAATAACTGGGGGCCTTTTATAAAAAGAAGAAACTGGAAGCAAGAAGCCAGAGAAGGTCACACAGGAAGAAGCTGAAGTCAGCAGAAGCTGCAGGAGCACACCCAACGAGAGAGAGACAGAGGGACAGACAGCCAGCGAGACAGAGAGAGAGATTGGTCTCCAGGTGTCAGGAGACAGCGGTGAAAGCCAAGAAGTCCCAGCACTGGGGCAAGCAAACATCAGAAGGCTACAGACTTTGGAGAGAAGGCATGGCCTTGCCAACGCCTTGATTTTGGACTTCCAGCCTCTGAAACCATACGAGCCAATAAATTCCTGTTGTTGAGCCAACCCATTCTGAGGCATATGACATAAGACAAACTAAGACGGGGAGTTACAGCTTAAGGAGTACAGAGCTCTGCGTGGGGTGAGGGAAGCTTTGGTGACAGGGTGGCGATGGCGGCATGCTGCCGTGAATGTGACGAGCCTTGCTGACTTGCACAGTCACTATGGCTGACACGGGAAATTTTATGTTACGTGTATGTTCCTAGCAATAGAAAAAACTAAAACCCCAAAGGAACACTGGGAGGAACACATGCCAATTTACATTTTTATTTCATTAGCAACCGAATTTAACTGGAGTAATTAAGGAGACAACTACAGCCAACGTAGGAATTTGGCTCTGTATATGTGCAGACTGGAAAGGATTTCTGAATATTTTAAACAGTCAAAACATTAATGGGGCCAGAATACACCCATTATTCTTTAGTGTCTGGACATGCAAAAAAAGAAAAAAAAAGAGGCGGGGAAAAAAAACCTCTTGCTAATGGTAAATACTTTATGTTTTCCCAGAAAGTAAAACGGGTCCTGGTGTGGTTGGTGCCTCAGGAGGAACTGTGTGCTCTGCAGTCGAACTACAAAAATAGCCCTGAAAGGCACATTAATATTTTACACAAAAAAATCAATAACCCCCTACTGAGCTCATATGATCGCTATTATGCTTCATTAAAGTGTAGTTAAAGCCTTCTTAATGGCATGTGGCATCACGAAGGAGAATGAGAGCCACTGAGCGTGTGGGGGTGGAAAGGAAAGCAAGGAGCAGGCCGGAGAAAGGGTTGCAAAGGACCCTGCATGTCTGCAGAAGGTGGGGTGCCTGGGATGCTGTCCTGGGTGGGGAGAAGAACCCAGTGGCCAGTCCGAGGCCGGGTCAGCCTGACCCACCTGAGAAGGTGATTGCAGAGGGATGAGCCCCGAGGCAGGGTGTGCCGGTTGGAAAGTATTATGTACCCCAGAAAAGCCATGTTTTGGGCAGGCCACAGTGGCTCAGCAGGCAGAGTTCTCGCCTGCCATGCTGGAGACCCGGGTTCGATTCCCAGTGCCTGCCCATGCAAAAAAAAAGAAAAGCCATGTTTTATCCTGATCCAATCTTGTGGGATCAACCATATATTTTAATCCTGATTCAGCACTGTAGGTTGGAAACTTGATTAGATTATGTCCACGGAGGTGTGACATGCCCAATTGTGATTAGATGGAGATGTGACTCCACTCATTCCAGGTGGGTCTTGATTAGTTTACTGGAATCCTTTAAAAGAGGAAACATTTTGGGGAGAGCCAGAAATGACAGAAACAATGAAAGTCTCAGAGCAGACAGAGAGTATGGATGTAAATGCTTGGAGAACTGTTGCTTCAGGGAACAGAGACACGGATGTTTGGAGATGCCTAGAGCCCAGCAGATGTTGCCATGAGATGTTAGGCAAGCCAGAACCTGGAGAGAGCCAAGGGAAGCCAAGAGATGAAGGCCAGCCCCGGAGAAGCAAAGTGAGGAACCCCCACAGAACAGAGGCTGAAAGCAACAGAGCCCAGGAGCAACCAGCAGATGTAGCCAGGTGCCTTCCCAGCTGACAGGGGTGTTCCTGACCCATCGGCCTTCCTTGAGTGGAGGTAACCTCTTGTTGGTGCCTTAATTTGGACAATTTTATAGGCTTAGATCTGTAATCTTGTATCTTATTAAATTTTCCTTTTTAAAAGCCATTCCAGTTCTGGCATATCATATTCCGGCAGCCTGCAAACCAACACACAGCACTAGCTGAGGGGGAGGCAAAGCTCATTTGGCCAGTTGTGGCGATGGAAAGAGCTGCTGTCTTGGGGCCCAAACCTGGCTCTGCTGTCACTAAGTCCATGGCCCAGCCCCGGGGTACAGTGGGCACCCCAGGAAGGCAGCTCTACCTGCTCTTGTCTGGCTGCCACATTTCCTTCTCTCCCTTGGCGCCTACACCCCTTTCTGCCATCCCTCCCAGGGCCCTCACGTCAGAGGGGCCACCGTTTCTTTCCTGGCTCTACCTCTGGGAGAGTCACTTACCCTCTCCAAGGCTCTGCTGACTCACCTGAGAGCGAGCACACCTTTACCACCTATGGACCTCAGCTGCCAGGACTGGTCAACGTGGCAATGCATGTGAAGTCCTTCCCACACAGCCAGACACCCGCCGGCAGGGACAAGATACCAACTATAGC
Source organism: Myrmecophaga tridactyla (assembly GCA_004026745.1). Taxonomy (NCBI): domain Eukaryota; kingdom Metazoa; phylum Chordata; class Mammalia; order Pilosa; family Myrmecophagidae; genus Myrmecophaga; species Myrmecophaga tridactyla. Next base: position 24,614 of record PVIY010014754.1, read on the forward strand.
TATGCCACAAAGGGCCCAGTAGAAGAGAGGGTCTGTAAGAGGGAGCGTTTGGCAACGAAGCATGCTCAGTGCTTTGAGGAATGGGAGAAGACTTAAGGTAGGGGAAGTCAACAAGCAAGTGTGGTCCTAGACTGTGAGGGTGCCTACTCTTAGTCCAATGGAGAGTAGCGATGAGCGGAGAAGAAGCAGGTCCTCCACGGGCTTCTCTTTCCTCTTATAAATACTTCCCAAATATTCAGGGGAGCTGGAGGTTACGAGGTCTCAGTACCAGAGGCTGAGAGGTCATTTCTGAAATATCCGCTCTGTGACCGGGTATTTCCTGATTGTGGCACCAGGAAACCAGCGGGATTCTTTTGGAGGCTAAAGAGGAACACAGTCCAATCCGATGCGGCTCCCCAGGCAGGTTTTTTACTGTCATCCTCCACCCGGAGACAAGGTTGTGGCTTTAAAAATCTCCAAGTACAAGGAAGTTCTGGTCCATGCCACAATGTGGTGAACCCCGAAAACATCATGCTGAGCTAAGCCAGACACAAAAGGATGACTACTGTACGATTCTACTTCCGTGAAATTACTAGAGTGCGCAAATTCATAGGGACAAAAGGTAGATTCGAAGCGACTAGGGGCTGGAGGAAGGGGGTGGGGATTTACTGACTAATGGGGTCCGAGGTTCCTTCTGGGGTGACGGAAAAGTTTTGGTAATAGATGGTAGTAACGGGAGCACAACACTGGGTGTGTGATTAGTGCTGCCAATATTACCTTTAAAAAATGGTTAAAATGGGAAATTTTAAATTATATCTCTGTTACTACAACAAAATTAAATAAAAATTTAAAAATCCCCAAACCCTCTTAGATGCATTCACAAATCATGTGGATCGAGTTTCCTGGATAAGAGAAGGAAGAGGTTACGATGAAACCATGCCAGAAGATATCATAAAAATCCTCTAGGGCATTTTGTCCAAAACCTACATTTTCTGTAGCTCATAATTTAACTCAACCTGTGTAGATAGATCATTTAAACAATGCAAACACATGGAGCCAAGAATGGGAACAAGAGCTTGTAATTCTGTATGGCTTAATATAATGCCCAGACACACAGCAGAATATGTTGAGCAGGTAATTAAAAAGTATTACGGGGAATCAGTAGTCCATGCCCTCGATCCTGAGGCTCATTCTTGTGAAGCTTATGTGGGTAACATAGATGCTTAGACTACCTATAGGCATGCCTAAGAGTTACTTCTGGAGGACCTTTTTTGTTGCTCAGATGTGGCCTCAGTCTCTCTAAGCCCAACTCTGCAAGTGAAATCATTGCCCTCCCCTCTACCTGGGACATGACATCCAAGGGTGAAAGTCTCCCTGGCAACATGGGATAGACAATGCCTTCCCGACCCAAAGGGGGAAAAAGAATTGTAATAAAATAAAGTATCAGCGGCTGAGAGAGTTTAAATAGAGTCGAAAAGCTACTCTGGAGGTTACTCTTATGCAAGATTCAGCTACATATCGTTATTTACCATGATTTGCCAACCCCCAACCAAAACCATCCCTGCCAACCCCAAAGAACCCTAGAGCTCTGTCAGAGCTTCTACAAAGATTCCAGGCACTATGGTTCCTCTCCAGAAACCTACAACCTCCAGATGAGTTTCTAGGCCAGATAAGTCCTGAAAGAATGTCAACTAGTTCCATAACAATCATGAAAAAATCCCCTGGGGCATCTCTCTCTGGAGGACAGGATAGCACAAAGGCTGCTCTTCTGCCATAAGCTGCTGCAGCGAAAACAAACCCTTGCTCATCTCTGGCCCAGGAGTCTCCTTCTCTGCCCGCACCCATGGACCTGCGGGAGTGTCACCTGCTAGCTGCAAACAGGGTAAATCTCAGGGCCTTCACACTCCCGACGAGGTGAGGGCCTCCCAAGGGGAAAGAAGCAGCTCGTCACTCACCAGGCTTATGGGCTTGGAGGTGCTGTAATCTGGGGTGCTTGCACCCCCAACTCAGGAGCCGCGTCTTGACTAGACACAAAGCCAAGGCACGTCCAGCCAGCCCGTGTGGCTCCTCGCTCTGCACGGGGGTCGGGGACTTCTGGGGATGTGAACTCTTGTCCTGCTTTAGTTTTCTGTATTTTGGAAGGCTGTGGACTGGTTCCTATTGCACTTGGTACATTTTTCTGTTAAAGGGAATTCTGTGGCTTAATTTTTCTCTCTACCTAAAAGCAGCTACTCCCATCATTGTTTGCAAACGGTCTGCACAGGGAAGTTGTCGTCTTCAGAGAAAAAGAAGAAAGGAGAGCAGGGGAGAGTCAAACCACTCACGACCGACCGGGGAAAGCTCAGCCCCAGGGCTTGCTCTGCAGGTTGTGTACGGAAGTTCTCCCTTCCTCTGGCTCCACCTGACATTTTCAGTACAGGAAGATTCAAGCTACATGAATGCAGGGAAGAGACGAGACGAGACTGTTTAATATGTATATATTTTAAATTAAAATAGTAGACATGCTACTTGTAAAATTTCAAACAATACCCAGCTTGTTAACTATAACATTTGTGTCCCATCAGTCCATTTTCTTCGTCTATTCGGGAGGGGAAGGGAAATATCTCTATATAGGAGGACACTGATGGCTCATAAAGGAAAGCCATGGAAGCCAGTGGGTGCTGCATGCACAGCCAGTGCGGACAGTTTGAAAGAGAAGAACCCAGAGAGCACATAGAAGGCAGATTCTAAGAAAACAACGCTACATTAAAACCCAATGAATCGTATACTTTAAATAGGTGAATTTTCTGTTATGTGAATTATACTTCAATAAAATTATAATTAAAAAAATCTCAAAGTAGGTCTACGTTAGTAAAATCCCAGATACGGGCTTACATTTTTTAAAGTTTATGTTTCTGTTGCTTTGAATAGGAGATTAAAAAACACATGGAAAAAATTAAATAAGAGAGAATACAGTGAAAAGAGAACCTCTTCCATTTCTGCCCCCCAATCCAGAGGCAACACCTGTAAGGGGTTTCAGGCATATCTGTGGAGTCTGTAGAAGGATTCTAGGATACTCAGAGAATATAAGCTTATATAAATACTTTGACTTTTTAAAATAGGGAAGATAGGGAAAAGAAGGGGAGAAATCGGAGAGGGGGTCACAATTGTATTTGCATTTTTTATTTCTTAGCCTGAGTAGTGGGCATGTAGGTGTTTGTGGTAGTGATGGTCATACCTTTTTGTACGCCTAAAATGTTTTATTCTTTTTAAAGGAAGAAGGGTGAGAAATAGGTAAAATTCATTCTGAAAAATACTTTCATATCCCTTAGATATGTATTTGTTTCATCAGATTAGCTTGAAGGAGTACAGTATTAGGGCTATGGTTTATACTAAAAGTAGTTACATGAGTGTTAATTACAGTTGATTTTTCTTTTTTTTTGCTTAATTTTAAAACAAAAGGGAAATAATGGGTTCACCCTTAGGGCAGGCCTTGGACATAAGGCCATCTGAACGGGGTCTACCGCCATCTAGTGGTAATGACCGGTACAATCCCAGGGCAGCCTCCAAGACTTGCCCTTGGAAACAGAAGCTTTAAAAAAAATACTGATACCTGCCTCACCCAGAGATTCCGACTTAACTGGTCTTGGATGTCGCTTGGGCTTCCAGACTGTTCAAAAAGTTCTTCAGCTGATTCTAATGCAAAGTGAAGACTGCAAAACGACTTCCAAAAATGAATGAGAGAAACTTCTAACTCCTGATGTGCTGTCATGGCAAATCATTTTTGCATCATTCACTCAGCAAATATTTATTGAGCACCTGTACCTAGAAGAATGCCTGGTAGGAATATCAAGTAATTAAGACATGCAAGGACCCTGTTCACATGGAATTTATATCCTATTGAGAGGAGAAAGAAATTAAATCAAGAAATAAAAATTAAGAAAGTTATCAGGTGGATGCTGAACAAATGCAGGGTTCTCTGCCCAGCGTGCACAGCAGCTAACCTATGACATTGGGGCTTCAAAGGGAAAAAGAGTTCAGTGCTATGCACAAAGTGGGAGATCAGATGGCCTATTAGCCCAAAAATCTGTCTCCAGGAGTCTAAGAAGTCCAGAGTTTTTATGGATTCAAACAGGGGGAGATGGAATTGTTACCATCACAATAGTAAGTCTACACAAGGGTGAGACTAGCTGAGTTTCAGTCATTTCCGGTATTAACTTCCGCCTGTTCTACAATATAGAAAGAAAAAACATCTATATGATGATTCAGTCATCATCATCTAATTCTTAATTTCTCGGTTACAAGGTCGTGATGTGTTCACTCTGCAGAGATTTAAAAGAGACTGGTGGGTGGCTACTTTCCTGGTGAGAGAGTCTCTGGGGAGAAGCTGAATGAAGGATAAGAAGTTGCTGCTCTGGCAGAGGAGGTCCTCAGGCTGCAGTGAGATGGGCATGTCCAGAGCAGGGAGGGAGAGAGAGAACTGATTCCACCTGCGGGTGAGGCAGGGGCCAGGTCATCCGGGCTCTGTAACCTTGAGATACCCGCTTGACCTCTGGAGGGACTGGAGACAGAGGGGTTGGGGGTTTATTCCAGTGCAACCAGAAGTGACTGGGTTTTTGTTTTTTTTTTTTTACATGGGCAGGCACCGGGAATCAAACCCGTGTCCTCTGGCATGGCAGGCAAGTGTTCTTGCCGCTGAGCCACTGTGGCCCGCCCGTGACTGGGTTTTGAAGCAGGCTGGTGGCATGACCTGTGAGCCTCAAGTTCCTGGGACACCAACATTCTGAGAGGCAGAATACTTCCACGTATCTTAAAACCAAAGACTTTTCAGCAGATTTTTCTAAAGGGTATCATTTTCAAGATGGTTTCTATAGAGAGCAGTTAGATACCTAGATACACATTAATTGCTTATCAAAGTTGGGCATTCTATCTTCATTAAAACTGAACTTACTAGGGCAATATATAAGATTCCACAAGGTTCCTTGCACTAGAGTAACTTTTCAGAAACCTACAACCTCCAGATGGGTCCCTGGACCAGATAAGTCCTGAAACCTAAAGGGCCCAGCCTCTCCAGAACATCAGATAGTTCCATCTCCCTACCCCATATTAGTGACAGCCACTTCCAATATGAAAAAGTTAGAATGGCCATAGCCCAAAGACTCTTAAAGTGTGGGATAGAAAGATCAAAGGTGATAGTGGAATTATACAGAGAAGGTAGGGTTTAACAAATGACTATGAATGCTGAATCATTAAATTGATATCTCTTTTAGTCTCCAGTATCTTAGAGCAGCTAGAAGTAAAAACCTAAAATTGTGGAATTGTAACCCACATCAAACTTTGAAATCTGTTCTACAACTAATTGTGGTGCTGTGGTTGGAAATTTATAGCTTTTCTGTATATATGTTATTTTTCATGGAAAAAAAAAGTAGATTGTGATTTTAAAAAAAATTAAGCCTTCTAGCCTCTTATATTCTGGAGCAGCTAGAAGGAAAAATCTGAGAGGATTGTATGGTAGCCCACGATAAACTCTGGGATCTGCCCTGTAACTACTTGTGGAAGAGTGCTTTGAAAACGATTGCTTTTTCATTTCTTTGCTTGTTATACTATACAATAGAGAACTTAATAAAATTGAACTTAAAAGAAGCATTGGAGTTCAGGGGTTCCCAAGACTATGCTTGGGTTCATTGATTTGTTCAAAGGACTCTGAATTCAGAAATGCCATTATTCTTATGGTTTTGTAACTGAGAAATTGAGAATTAACAAATGATGATAATTACTGCATCACTATATAGATGGTTTTTTCTTTCTACATTATAGAATAGCCAAAAGTTAAAACCTGAAGTTACTGAAACTCAGCTAGTCTCAGCCCTGTGTACACTTAATTTCGTAATGGTAACAATCCCATCTCCCCTTGTGTGAATTCATAAGAACCCTGAATTCCTGAGACCCAGGGAAACAGATTTTTGGCAATAAACTCCTTCTCTCTTTGAGACTCCAGTGTGATAGATTGGCCGTTAGGCACATTGGGCAGAGAACGCTGCATTTGTTTGGTATAAGTTGCAGTTTATTACAGTGAAAGGATATAGATTTAAAGCAGCAAAGGGAAGAGGCACGCAGGGCAGTGTCTGAGAGTGACTGGGGGCAAGTTTCCAGGTGCCTCTCCCAGTGTCCCAGTGGGGCCATGTAAACAGCACTTACTTCCCCCGGAAAATCCTGCCAACCAGGGAAGCTCATCTGAGCCTTGGAGTCGAGGGTTTTTACTGGGGGGTTGGTCATGTAGGTGTGGCTGACCTTAGTCTCCCGTCCCTCCAGAGGTCAAGCGGGTACCCATGGCCTAAGGCTCCCCACCTTAAATCGTATTATTAGCCAAGACTTGGGTCTGGCCCAAGGCCCTCGGGTAAACAAAGGCAGGACATTCCAGGACCTCAGAGGTCACCTCCCAAGCGTTGGGCAAGGGCCAAACCTTTCTTTGGGCCAGAGTAATCCTTTACTGCACAAGCATTATCATAAATTTTAAGTTAAGGAGCTTTATCATTTGTCTGATTTTCAAAGGCACTCTCACCATCACATGGAAAACAGACTACAGGGGAGCAAGGATTGAAGAGGGACACCAGGTAGGAAATCCAGGTGTGAAGCACGAGAGAATTGATACTAAGACTGTCCTTATGACTGTTAGACATTTACTGTGTTTACTGTGCGCCAGGGACTGTGGCAAGCGCTTTACATGGAATATCCCACTTGAGAGCTGCAAGTTTCCTTGGAGAACATGCCATCTACTTTTCTTACCTTAGATAGAAGCCAGAGGTTTAGGGAAGACTTGCCCAAGACCACACTGCTATTTGAGGGCAGAGATTGCTCTAGAATCTCAGCCTCTTACCTCCTGCCACCCATCCAACAAAGATGACAGTCACCAAGGATCGAGTGAGACCCTGGGGTCCATAGAAGAGGTGGCACTGTGCTTGAGACTTGGAGTGGCCCAGACCTGGAGACCCCCCGTTCACACAGAGGCATCACCTTTGAGCAACTGAGGCCTCTGATGGTCTTGCTAAGCTGCTAATTTATCACAAGGTCCAGCATTTCCCAGAATGCTGATGAGCATTTATCACTTTGTGCATCATATTTCAAGCCAAGGCTGTTATTTATAGCAATGATCTCCAAAAGGGGTATGAGCATCTCATAAGGGTCCAAAATGACTGTGCTGCTTTGAAAGGATGTCTGTCCCCTAGAAAACCCATGTTTTAACTAAAACCCCATTTCATAAAAGTAGAATAATCCCTATTCAATACAGTATGTTTGAAACTGTAATCAGATCATCTCCCTAGAGATGTGATTTAATAAAAAATGGTTGTTAAGATGGATTAGGTGACGACATGTCTCCACCCATTTGGGTGGGTCTTGATAAGTTTCTGGAGTCCTATAAAAGAGGAAACATTATGGAGAATGAAAGAGCTTCAGAGACAGCAGAGCAGAACGACATAGCCACAAGAAGCAGAGTCCACCAGCCAGCAACCTTTGGAGATGAAGAAGGAAAATGCCTCCCGGGAAGCTTCATGAAACAGGAAGCCAGGAGAAGAAGCTAGCAGATGACACCGTGTTCGCCATGTGCCCTCCAGATGAGAGAGGAACCCTGACCGTGTTCACCATGTACCTTACCAGATGAGAGAGAAACTCTGTGTTCGCCATCTGCCTTCTCACTTGAGAGAGAAGCCCTGAACTTCATCAGCCTTCTTGAACTGAGGTATCTCCCTGGATGCCTTAGATTGGACATTTCTATAGACTTGCTTTAACTGGGACACTTTCTCGGCCTTAGAACTGTAAACTAGCAACTTATTAAATTCCCCCTTTTAAAAGCCATTCCGTTTCTGGTATATTGCATTCTGGCGGCTAGCAAACTAGAACAATGACCCAGTAGGATTCAAAGCCATGGAGGGCAACTGATCTAGTGGAGAAGAGGAAATTCTGTAGATGCCCATAGAGGGGGACACATATGTGAAACAAACCAACTTACACAGAAGGGCCTCTCAGAGTCTTAGAGGCCTGTGCTGGTTTGAAAGGATGTATGTCCCCTAGAAAAGCCATGTTTTAATCAAAACCCCTTTTCATAAAGGTAGAATAATCCCTATTCAATACTGTATGTTTGAAATTGTAATCAGATCATCTCCCTAGAGATGTTATTTAATCAAGAGTGGATGTTAAGCTGGATTAGGTGACATGTCTCCACCCATTTGGGTGGGTCTTGATAAGTTTCTGGAGTCCCTTATAAAAGAGGAAACATTTTGGAGAATGAGAGATTCAGAGAGAGCAGAGCAGAATGACATAACCACGAGAAGCAGAGAGCCCACAAGCCAGTGACCTTTGGAGATGAAGAAAGAAAACGCCTCTTGGGGAGCTTCATGAAACAGGAAGCCAGGAGAGAAAGTAGCAGATGATGCCGTGTTCACCATGTGCCTTTCCAGATGAGAGAGAGACCCTGAACTTCATCAGCCTTCTTGAACCACAGTCTTTCCCTGGATACCTTTGATTGAACATTTCTATAGACTTGTTTTAATTGGGACATTTTCTTGGCCTTAAAACTGTAAACTAGCAACTTATTAAATTCCCCTTTTTAAAAGCCATTCTGATTCTGGTATATTGCATTCCGGCAGCAAGCAAACTAGTACAAGGCCCCAGGAAGCTACTGAGAGAGTAAACCAAGATTGAAGGACACATGGGATTCAGAGCACCAGAACAGCAGAAGGAGATCCCAGGAAAATAGCTAACTACGGGGCCCAGAGCGCACGCCATGCAGACTGCAGCTCTACGGGGGGCAGGAGGGCTGGTGGACGGAACTGTCAGGTACTCACAGTTGGGAAAATTAGACGTTTGGACCAATATTAGTTATAAGTGTTTAGAAAGCAGCAAATGGAAAAAAATATATGTAATTATAAATGCCAGGAAAAAAACACAAAGTAATTTTTTAAAAAAAGAAAGCGTAATTCTGCCACATCATCTGGCTCAGAAGTGAATAATATTTACACGGTCATAACATGCAAATGCTGATGATCTATTTTAACTAAAAATTGTGATCAACCTCATTTGGAAGCTGGGAGGGAATATAATGAAGGAGGGGTCATGTAAGGATGCTAAAATCCCAACCACCAAACACCAAGTCAACAGGTAATACCTAAAAGTAATAAATCAAGAAAAGGCAGGTAAACATATTATCCTGATGATACGGAGGTTACTAAATAGCAGAAGAAACAACCAGGAGGGTTGAAAGTGCTAGCCTCTGAGAAGGACAACACATGGGGAGGTCGATGCCAGCAGGCTGCTGTTTCTGCTTTATGGCCTGCGATAACTACTAGATCTTTCGTGCATGTATCAGATTGGTAAAACAAAATCGATTAATGTTTTAACAATTTAAAAAGTGAATGGTAAAAAGAAAAGGTAATTAATGTTTTGAAAGATTTAAGAAAGAATGAAAGATGGACATGCAGAAAATTTTCTAGGAAGCAGAAAGTGGCATGTGAAATCAGTGGAATTCATTTACATTATACAACATATCTTGGATTCATTCTATTTTGAGAGCTGTTTTTTAAAATGCTATTTCTATGGACTTGAAAAAACGATTTATAAAGGTTTCTCTAGGATCACTTGAAACATCTCGTCCCTTGGGTTTTTTGCAAAAGATAGTGGGTTTCAACTTGTATTCCTCAGAGCCTTTGAGATTATGGAGATAACTCCGGGCTCCCTAGGACTGGTCAAGGGGAGGCAAAGTGAGTGGGGCAGTGGGAGCCCCACTTCAACCAGAATAGCTCTCCTTTAGTCTCGTCTACATTTTGGTGTTCTCCATAGGACTTCTCATGAAAGGGGGAGCTCTGCTGCTACATGAAAGTCTGAGTACCACTGCCAGAGTCTTTTCTTTCTTTCTTTTTTTTTTTTAAGTGCATGGGCTGGGAATTGAACCCAGGTCTCCTACATGGCAGGCGAGAATTTCACCATGGAACTACCCCTGCACCCCCAACTGCTGGCATCTTAAGTCCTGCAAGGACCTTGCGCTGGAGGAAGGATTCTATTCTTAACTCCAGGAATATTTCAGCTCACCACATCTCTAAGCACTGAGCTCTTTATTTAGCCAGTTATGCTGAAGTTTGGGGGAAAGGGGTGGTTAGGTGCCTGGTCTCCTCAGGCACTGGCACAGCAGCAGCAGCAGCCACTCAAAGTTTTGTTCCTAGTGGTTTCCTGTGTTGGCAAGTTCTGATGATCAAGCTACTGGGGAGTGTGTGAGGGCTTCTTGACCTCATCAGGACCCTCATGCATTCTCTGCCAACAAATCCTTATTGCCCAGGGACTGGGCAAGAGCTGCCGGTCTAGCAGAAAAGCAGGACATGGCACCTGACTTCACGATGGACAGTCTGGCTGAGGATAGTCTGGTATGCAAACAATTACGATACAGTGTGGAGCCACACATCTTCCATCCAGAGACAGGCTCCCCAATTTTACACCCTGCCCTCTGCCATGGCAGGCTGACCTCGTGGCCTGCACCTACATCAAGGGGCCCCCAGGCTGCTGGCCACCAGTCGGGATTTGCCAGAGGCGATTTCCTTCATCAGCCTTGGCTTTCTTCTTCCAGGTTTCTGCAACCCTTTCCTCCCTTTGTCTGTTTGGGTGCAGGAAACTGCTCCACTGCTACTAGCCCTGGCTTATTGCACTACCCCATGTGATTCCCCACCCACCACCCAAATTCCCCCAGAATTAGGCAATCTGAGCATGCCACCTGTTTCCTGTTGGGACCTTGGGCTCCTACCACTCTGACAGGTGCAGTGTTAGGATAAAACAGAGCCTGGCACTGAGTTGGGTGTATTCTCTTCTGAGGGTGCGAGGAAGAGGTTTTGTAGCTAGGAATGGTGGGATGGATTTTGTTGGGTCCTGATTTGACTGGCTGAGGTGACAGTAACAGTCAGCTATTTTGTGGTTTGGAAGCAGCCTGGATGGTCTAAAGCAGGAGAAGGTAAACTACTGCCTGGGTCCAATCCACCTGCTTTTATAAATAAAGTTTTATTGGAAACAGCCACACCCATGCATTTACCTGTAGTCTCTGGCGGTTCTGGGGTTTCAGTGGCAGGGTTGAGTAGCTGTGGCAGAGGCTGTAGGGCCTGCAAAGTCTGAAATATTTGCTCTCTGGTTCTTTTCAGAAGAAGGCTGCTGACCCTTGCTATAAAGCATCAGTTCTCAAAGTGTGGTCTGTGGACCCTTGGGGATTTCCAAGACCCTTTCAGGAGGTCTATGAGGTCAAAATTATTTTCATAATAATTGTAAGACAGTCTTTGTCATTTGTACTGTGCTGACATTTGCAGGATGGTAAAATTGCTGGTGCTTTGGCCTGGACCAGGCTCCAGTGGGAAGCTGTTCTAGCACTCATGATGTTCTTCCTGGCCAAGCACTCCCAGTAAAAAAAGAAGAAGAGCAGCCAGGTTCAGTTAGGAAGGTCCTTGATGACGCAGTAAAGGTTATTTGCTTTATTAAATCTAACCCTTTGAGTACCTGTCTCTTAAATAATCTGGGTGACGAAATGGGAGGTGTGCATAAAGCACTCTTGCTTCATCCTTAGCTATCTTGAGGAAAAGCACTCGCACAATTGACTTATTGGCATAAATTATCTACTTCTTTCTTGTGAAACCATTTTTACTTGAAATAATGATTAACAGACAAACTATGGCTATTCAGAATCTGGTACTTTTCTTACAGGTAGACATTTTCTTACAGATAAACAAAGTGAGTTTCCCTGTCGTTTCAAGGAAAACGACTGACAGCATTCGTCGCCAGTGATAAAATTTGAGTTTCCATGTGAAAATCTGAAGTTTGGAAAACTTGTTTTTTTTTGCCAATATGAGTTTGTCATCTGTCCAATACTTAAAATACTCTTCGGACAAGATCAATGATATTTGATATTATACAATAAACTGTGTCAACATCTGAAAGATCTGCATAGCTCCGGGGACAATATTTTCCAAATCACCAAGCATAATATTCCAAAAATCATGCATGGGCAAAACGTGCTCAATGTGCAAGACAGACCAGGATTTTATGTAATAGAGTAGGAGAATTCACCGATATGGTTTTAGATTCCACACTGTAACGGACCTCTGTGACTACCAATTGCAGGGTGTTAATGTAGTATCAGGAAACAACAGCCAGGACACTGCTCCTCCCAGAGGGGAGGCCAACGCAGCTCCGCTCGGAAACTCTTTCCTCAGAGTCGGAGCGGGTGCACCGGAACTGGTTGCCGGGCGCACCGGAACTGGTTACCGGGCGCACCTGGATGACCTCTGCTTTCGTCATTTCCTGTCGCCGGTTGATGAGGCGTCAGCAGGCCCCTTACTTTAGAAACAGCACGTTTTGGCCTCGACGTCCTCCTTGGACATGGAGGGTAGTCTGGGTTTCAGCATGTCCTCGTTAGAGACCAGAAAACCGGGTTGGCTCCTTCAGGAAGTCTCCTGAAGTCTGTGGGGCGGCAGCCATTTCCAGAAGTAAAGAATGATGTGTCAGATGCCTGCAAATCGAATATATGGCCCAATGACTTAAGATATCCGTGGAACAATGGCAAAAAAACCCAAACTGATAAAAGGCCCATTTTTAGGGAACGACTCCGATGTTATTTCAGATTTCTGAGCCGCCTGAGAGAAGATAATTCTGAAAATAGGAGTGACAAGACACTTTTAGAATTCTTTACATGTTTTCTTACATTACCTTTATTAACCCATCCACTTCTGTGTATATTTCAGTTATTTTCCTCTGTTGCCACAGTGGGGAATCTACAGGTTTTACTCTGTTTAAATAGCAAGATAGTAGATAACAGAAATGAGGAGAAGTAGTACCAGTTCATTGTGATGTCACCCTCCGAAAGGGTCTTTCACTGAATAATTACTAAAGATGTGATGTGTTGAACACTTTTTCATAAAGATGTGCTGGGGCGTTGTCATATTCATTGCTACTTTAATCTTCCTTTATCTGCTCCCTGCTTCTGTCAGTATATACCTTTTTTTTTTTTTTTTTTAAGTTCTTTGGCACTGAAGATTTGATTACTGTATTTTCTCCAGTTTAAAAGGAATATAAATAAACCTTAGGTATGGTCTATCCTGTTTGTTTCTCTAGGATCGAGAATGGAATAATTTTCATTCTTTTTCAGTGTTTTTTTGGTCCTCTTTTTATGTTCTTGTCCTAGGCTGTGTTGCTCTCATTTTGTAGATGGAAATAAAAGGTGACCTCTCTATTTTGTGCGTTTATCTGGGAGAGCAGAATAATGTTAGTAGAAATTTACAGAAGTTTAGAAAACTTTTTAACCATCGTTTTAAATATCTATCAAACTTTTTAGCAGTGCCTAGAAGTAGCAATATTGATGTAAATGTTTCTTCTTACCCTGCTGTTTTCTTTTTGTGGGGATGCAGTAAGAAACGGGATTTGTCCAAGTGGTGGTTAGTACAAAGAAGGAGAGAAGGCTTTTATAATTAACAAATGAAGCAGTCTTTAATCTCTAAGGTGCATGTACACATTTTCAGTATGCAGTTAGCTTGTGGATTAACGAATTAACTGACTTAAGAACATTTTATTTGTTCTCAATTCTTCTTAAGAAGAGTCACTTGAGTTCATCAGTGATTTTTCTCCTCTATAAACTGAAGAAAGCTTTTGCTCTTACAAATCTAATGCAGTTTGCCCTGAAGGTTTTTCGAAATGTTTGGGTCCAGTGACTCCTGTGTTCCTCCCTGTGGAAATGGAAATGTGTATTCTATAACTGTCCCTCCTTTGTATATTGGCAGCAGATAACGTATTCTGAATTTTACCTGGCAGCAGATAACGTATTTTACCTGAGGTCCACAGGCAGAGGAGAATTTTGCCTTAGGACAGAAGATACCTGTGGTGACTTCGATGAGATTTTGTTTTGTGTCTGACTTTGCTTTTACTTGTACTGTTACTGAAATGGTTTAAGGCTTTGTAATATTGTGATGGAATGAATGTATTTTGCATTTGGAAATAACATGTCTTTTTGAGTTCCAATATATCATTTCTGGTATATTGCATTCTGGCAGCTTATAAACTAAAACATACGGTTTCCAAATATTATCTCCCACTGAGTAGGTTGTCTTTTCACTTTCTTGATAAAGTCTTTTGAATCACTAAAGTAATTTTGAAGAGTTCTTATTTATCTATTTCTTCTTTCTTTGCTTATACAAACTTTTTAAACTTAAAACACACACACACACACACACACAACCTATACCACATACCAAATATTTAAATAAGAGTTTAGGAATGATCCTGGAAAAAAAAAAAAAGAACAGCTACAATGATCTAAAAAACTATTAAAACACTTCCTCTTTTTCCAATTACATATCTGAGTAAGGGTGGATTTTCTTCAACCAAAACAATATTTTGCCACAGATTAAAAATAGAAGCATCTATGGGAATTCATCTACCTTCTGTTTGCCAGACATTAAAGACATTTGCAAAAGTGTCAAACAATGCTACTTTTCTCACAAAGTGTATTTTGTTTGGGAAAACAGCTATTTTCATTTTAAGCGAACACCTGTATATTTTAACATTTTTAAGATTTAATTTTTTTTTAACATGCTAAGTATTGATTGATATAACCCATATAAACAAAAGCACTTTGGGGTCCTCAACAATTTTTAAGAGTATAAAGGGGTCATGAGGCCAAAAATATTTATAGTTGTTGGTCTAATTTGGGGGATCTGGAAGTCCTCAGGCAAGACTTGCTGGGTATTTCTCCAGGGCGTAGATGGACATGATTTTGATCATCACTGAAGCCAGTGATTTATGTGCTTGGCTCTCTGTCAAGCACTTGGCAGCTGTTGTCTCAGTCACAATGAATCTGAAATTGGTACCATTAGACCTGTCATTTACAAATGAGGAAACTGAGACACAGGCCTCAGTTCATAAAGTCGGCAAATGGCAGACTGCAGCCTCAAACCTAGCCAACTGGTTTCAGATCCCATGTCTTGCCTGTGACAGCATGCTCTTCTGGACACAGGTATTTTCCTTTATGCGCCTTCCCAGTAAACTGAGATGGTTCATGAAGATCCTTTCTCAATATCACCCTACCAATGCCAAAAGACCTGCAGGGTGGCTCTTTGGTCATGCTGAATATGTTTCAACACAATTAAATGAAAACAAAAACCGCCAGAGTTCAGGATTATATTTAATAGGGAAGTGAAAACAAGAACTGCTTAGTTTTTTATTTCCCCTTATGATTTTATAACCATTAGTTTACAATTTACAGCTGTTTTCAGTTCTGCTCACTGCCATAGTGAGCTAAATGGCTCAGTCCCTTTGGCAGGACCTTTTATTGCTGGACAAATGAAGAGGGTGATCAAAAGTATCTACATTCTCCTTGTAATGATGTAGAAATGCTTGAAACTTATTTCATGCCAGGTGTATTCTCCTGGAAGAATCAAAAAGCTAAAATAAAGATCCCTAACGACTGGGAGAAAGATCAAAGGAGAAGGAGGAGTTAAAACCAACAAAATAAGATTTAACAAACAAGTATGAATGTTCAATCACTATCTTGATATTTCTTCTAGCCTCCAGTGTTTTGGAGCAGTTAGAAGGAAAAATCTGAAATAGTGAAATGGTAGCCCATGACAAACTCTGAAATGTGTAACTATTTGTTGAAGTATACTTTGAAAAGTATTGTTTCTTTCTTTTCTTTGTATATTTATTTCACAATAAAGAACGTTTAAAAAGGTGAAGGGGCAAGTCAGTTTTTAATGTTTAAAAATCCACAAAGATGGATCAATTTTTAAAAATAGACTAATTTTTAGAGCAGATTTAGGTTTACAGAAAATTTAGCAGATGGTGCAGAGTCGCCCCACCCCACCCTCAGTTTCCCCTCTTATTAACATCCTGCATTAGTGGAGCACATATGTTACAATTAATGAACCAATATTGACATCTTATTATTAACTACAGTCCACAATTCACAGTAGGTTCCTCTCTTGGTGTTGCACAGTTCTATGGGTTTTGACAAATGCATAATGTGATGTATCCACCATTCCGGTATCTACAGGCTAGTTTCACTGCCCTAAAGTCCCCTCTGCTCCACTTTCTCCTTCCGTTTCTCCTGAACCCCTGGCTACCACTGATCTTTTTACTGTCTCCCATTTTTCCTTTTCTAATATGTCATATAGCTGGAAACATATAGTATAAGACCCAACTGACTAACTTCTTTCACTGAGCAACATGTGTTTAAGGTTTCTCTGGTTCTTTCTGTGGCTTGATGGCTCGTTTCTTTTTACCATGGACTAGTACTCCACTTGTAGAGACCAGTTTGTGCTGTGACGGACATCTTGGTTGCTACTAGTTTGGGGCAATGATGAATAAAGCAATCAATCTAAAGAATAAAGAAGTAATCTAAAAGGGCTAAAATAAAAGTTTTATTGAAGAAGGCAAAAAGTAGAGGTGGGGTTTTTTGTTTGTTTGTTTGTTTGTTTTTTGCATGGGCAGGCACTGGGAATCAAACCCGGGTCTCCAGCATGGCAGGCGAGAACTCTGCCTGCTGAGCCACCATG
>PVIY010014754.1:41236-55798 GCA_004026745.1 Myrmecophaga tridactyla
TAATAGGGGGAACAAATGTTAAAATAAATTTAGATTGAAATGCTAGTGCTCAATGAAAGGGAGGGATAAGGGGTATGGTATGTATGAATTTTTTTCTGTTCTCTTTTCTTTTTCTGAATTGATGCAAATGTTCTAAGAAATGATCATGATGATGAATATGCAACTATGTGATGACATTGTGAATTACTGATTATATATGTAGAACAGAATGACTATAAGTTAAGAATGGTTGCATTTGTTTGTTGTTTATATTTTCCAAAAAAATTTTTTAATTATTAAAAAAATCCACAAAAAGCATGATTCTTAAAAAACAAAACAAAACTAAACGGGCAGAAAACCAAACACTTCCACTGAAGCTGCCTCATTCCTTGTTGCCTCTTCCAGTTTTGCTGAAAGAATCCCTTTGGAGGGATGAGAAGCAAACCCACCAGAAACCCCATGTGACAGCACCACAGCGGGATGAGGTTGCGTGACCCTGGGTTTCACAGCACCCAGCCAGGAGAGGGGCTGCCCCTGTTGCCAGCAGCCGGGAGAGGAGGGGCCGGGCCTCGGGGGCAGAACAGATAGGGACATCCAGCTGCCTATCAGCTTGGGAAACTGGGAGAGTTCAGAAAAAATTCAAAGGCAGATGTCTGAGTAAAACAGAAAAAAAATCCTGAACTTCCAGGGAGGTGGCCAATTAGAGTAGCTCGAGATCAGCCCTGCTCCTCGGAAAAGTTAGAGAGAGGACAGGAGGGCGACCGAGGCGGCGAGTCAGGAGTGCGGCTGGCCTGGGAGAGCCTTCGGCACCGCATGCGGCAGCCCTGGTCTCAGAGGCTGAGGGACTGGGAGGCAGAAGGCTGGAGCCTGGCGCGGAGGCTGCAGGAGCGCAGGGACGGGTACACAGGACTGGGAAGTAAGCCAGGCCATGTTCCTTGGGCACAATACCCTCACCAGCGCAGCCCCGTGACTGGAGACTCACCCAACACCCTACACCTCCAAACCCCGTCACCCGCTCCCATTCCCCGCGCTCCAGGCGCCGTCCCCGCCCCACCAGCCCCCAGGGCACATATCTGCCCCCCACCCCACCCCAAGTGCAGCCCACCCACCTCTCCTGCACCCCTCCTGAGCACGACCTCCCGCTCCCTGTTCCCTGCAGGCTGTTGTCACATAAAGGCTGTGGGCACTAACCACCATACCCAGGCTACCCCCAACCCCCCGCCCCGCCCATAGTGTCGCACAGCCTCACCCCACCCCCCTGAGCTCTGCACATCCATTTACAGCACCCCCAGGCCCACGCATGCGCACAGGCCCCCAATCACGTCATTCAGCTCTGGGAACCGCACTTTATAGCGGTCCTAGAACCGCGCATGTGCACAGCCCTCAGCCTCGCTTCCCAGCTCTGAGAAAGTGCTGACCTGCGCAGCCGGGTCACATCTGCCCCCAATTCAGGAAGTTATAACAACGACCTGCTGCCACAGCTCTACGCATGCGCATGAAGGGCCCCATGCCTTAGACCAGCGCACACCAGGGTTACACCCCCCCACAGACTGGTGTACCACACAGGTATATCCTCCCTGCCCAGTGGGCACCCACGTTCACAAGCATCAGCATAACATCCCCAACCTAAGCCTATACCTGCCCTGAAACAAATCACTGCACTGAGTGCCCACCCCGTGCCCTGCATCCTGCTGTACAACCATCCCACAAACACAAGACCTTAGACTACTGAAAGAAATCAACTCCCAAAGTAACTAATCAAGATATTTACACGCCACAAAGACAGCAGAAAATCACTAAACATATCACAATGCAGACGGATATAGTCCTGCCTAATGACCAAATTAAAACACCAGAGGACGCAGAGACCTTGGAACTACTAATCAAAGATGTTCATACAACTCTACCTACTACAATAAGAGGGAAGGCAAGTGACATAAAGGATATCCAGAAGCCAGCAGAAGAACATAAAGAGGAATTTGAAATAATAAGTAGAAAAATAACAGATATTACAGAGATTAAAAACTCTGTTGACAAAATAAAAAACATACTACAGGCATGCAACACCAGATTCAAAGAGATAGAAGAAAGAATAAGTGATACAGAGGACAGGATAACTGACTTCGAAGACTCAAAACAGCAAATGGCAAAAAAACATGGAAAAATTTGAGTTGGATCTCAGGGAAATGATAGACAAAACAAAACACACAAACATAAGAATCATTGGTGTCCCAGAGGAGACGGGAGGAGTAAAGGGCTAGGAAGAGTAGTTGAGGATTTAATGGGGAAAACTTTTCCAACCCTCATAAAGGACTTAAATAAACAAGTCAAAGAAGTCCAACAAACTCCAGATTAAATCCAAATAGGCCTTCCCCAAGGCACATACTAATCAGTCTGTCAAATGTTGAAGAGAAGCAGAAAATCCTGAAAGTAGCAAGAGAAAAACAGTCTATTAAATACAAGGGAAACCAAGTAAGACAGTTTGGACTACTCAACTGGCACCCTGGAGGCGAGAAGGCAGTGGTATGATATATTCAAGATCCTGAAAGAGAAAGACTTCCAGCCAAGAATTCTGTACTCAGCCCAAATTATCCTTCAAAATTGAGGGAGAGATTAAAGTCTTCACAGACAAATAAGTCCTGAAAGAATTTGTCAACAAGAGACCAGTCCTAAAAGAAATACTAAAAAGAGTTCTGCCACCTGAAAAAAAAGATAGCAGAGGGAGGTCTGGAGGAGGGCACAGAATTAAAGAGTACCACTAAGGGTAATTTAAAGGATACAAAGAGAAAGAGGGGAAAGAATATATAGATCTGACAAATAAAATAAAAAAGATAAGATGGTGGATCCAAGAAACACTTTTTCAGCAACAACTTTGAATGTTAACAGACTAAACTTACCAATTAAAGGATACAAATTGGCAGAATGGGTTAAGAAATAAAATACAGATATATGCTGCTTACAAGAGACTCATCTTAGACACAAGGATATAAATAGATTGAAAGTGAAAGGATGAAAAAAGATTTTCCACGCAAGTTGTAACCGAAAGCAGACAAAAGATATCAGACAAAATAGACTTTAAATGTAAAGACAACATAAGAGACAAAGAAGGACACTATATACTAATTAAAGGGTCAATTCACCAAGAAGATATAACAATCACAAATGTTTATGCTCCCAATCAAGGAGCTCCAAAGTACATGAGACAGACATTGGCAAAACTGATGGGAATGACAGATGTTTCAACAATAATAGTAGGAGACTTTAATACAACCCTCTCCTCTATAGATAGAAAAACCAGACAGAAGATCAACAAGGAAACAGAGAAGTTAAATAACTTGATAAATGAATTAGACCTAATGGATATATATAGATCATTGAACCCCAAAGCACAAGGATAAAC
This sequence comes from Myrmecophaga tridactyla, assembly GCA_004026745.1. Taxonomy (NCBI): domain Eukaryota; kingdom Metazoa; phylum Chordata; class Mammalia; order Pilosa; family Myrmecophagidae; genus Myrmecophaga; species Myrmecophaga tridactyla. Next base: position 44,616 of record PVIY010014754.1, read on the forward strand.
ATTCTTCTCTAGTGCTCATGGAACATTCTCCAGGAGAGATCATATGCTGGGGCACAAAACAGGTCTTTATAAATTTAAAAACATCAAAATTATTCACAGCACTTTCTCTGATCACAATGGGATGAAGCTGGATCTCAATAACCACAAAACGAGAACATTTACAAATATACAGAGATTAAATAACACACTTTTAAACAACCAGTGGGCCAAAGAAGAAATTGCTAGAGAAATCAGTAGCTATCTGGAAATGAATGAAAATGAGGGTACAACTTATCAGAACCTATGGGATGCAGTAAAGGCTGTGCTGAGAGGGAAATTTATCCCCTAAATGCCTGTATTAAAAAACATGAAAGAGCAAAAATCGAAAACTTAACAGCACACCTGGAGGAACCTGAGAAAGAACAACAAACTAACCCCAAAGCAAATAGAACAGAAATGACAAAAATTAAAGCAGAGATAAATGAATGGGAGAACAAAAGAACAATAGAAATAATCAATAAAACCAAATGATGCTTTGTTGAGAACATCTCTCACTAAAATTGATGGGCCACTAGCAAGACTGACAAAGAAAAAAAGAGACGCAAATAAAGAAAATCAGAAATGAGAAGGGGTGTGTTACCACAGGACCCTGAAGAAATAAAAGAAATCATAAGAGGATACTATGAACAACTATATGCCAACAAACTAGACAACTTAGATGAAATGGACAAATTCCTGGAGACACACAAACAAGCTACACTGACTCAGGAAGAAATAGAAGATCTCAACAAACCAATCACAAGTAAAGAGATTCAATCAGGTCATCAAAAATCTTCCTACAAAGAAAAGCCCAGGGCCAGATGGCTTCACAGCGGAATTTTATCAAACATTCCAAATAGAACTAACATCAATCCTGCTCAAACTTTTACAAAAAAATGAGGAAAAAGGAACTATACCTAACTCATTTTATGAAGCTAATATCATTTTTTTTTTTAACATGGGCAGGCACTGGGAATTGAACCCGGGTCTCCAGCACGGCAGGTGAGAACTCTGCCTGGTTAGCCACCATGGCACGCCCGAAGCTCATATCATTTTAATACCAAAACTGGGTAAAGATACTATAAGAAAGGAAAACTACAGGCCAATCTCCCTAATGAATGTAGATGTAAAAATTCTCAATAAAATATCAGCAAATCGAATGCAAGAACACATAAAAGGAATTATACACCATGACTAAGTGGGGTTTATACCTGGAATATAAGAATGGTTCAACACAAGAAAATCAATTAATGTAATACAGCACATTAACAGATTGAAAGGGAAAAATCACATGATCATCTCGATTGATGCTGAAAAAGCATTTGACAAAATTCAGCATCCTTTTCTCATAAAAATACTCCAAAAGAGAGGAATCAAAGGTAACTACCTTACTATGATAAAGCAAATATATGAAAAACCAATAGCCAGCATCATACTCAATGGAGAGAGACTGAAAGCTTTCCCCCTAAGATCAGGAACAAGACAAGGATGCCCACTGTCACCACTATTATTCAACATTGTGCTAGAAGTTCTAACTAGAGCAATCAGGCAGGACAAAGAAATAAAAGGCATCCAAATTGGAAAGGAAGAAGCAAAACTCTCATTATTTGCAGATGATAAGATACTATACTTGGAAGATCCTGAGAAATCTACAGCAAAGTTACTTTAGCTAATAAACAAATTCAGCAAGGTGGCAGGATATAAAGTTAATGTGGAAATATCAGTAATATTTCTATACACAAGCAATGAGTTAGCTGAGGAGCCAGTTAAGGGAAAAAATTCCATTCAAAATAGCAACTAAAAGAATCAAATAGTTAGGAAGGAACTTAACTAGGGATGTAAAGGACTTGTACACAGAAAACTACATAACATTGCTAAAAGAAATCAAAGGAGATCTTAATAGGTGGAAAGACATTCCCTGCTCATGGATAGGAAGGATAAATATAGTAAAGCTATCAATTCTCCCAAAATTGATTTACAGATTCAACATAGTACCAATCAAAATTCCAACAACCTACTTTGAAGATTTGGAAAAACTAATTACCAAATTCATCTGGAAAGGAAAGAGACCCCAAATAGCTAAAAGCATCCTAAAAACAGAAGAACAAAGTGGGAGGATTAACACTCCCTGACTTTAAGACCTATTATAAAGCCACAGTGCTCAGAACAGCATGGTACTGGCACAAAGATAGAAGCAATGACCAATGGAATCGAATCGAGAGTGCAGAAATAGACCACCAAATCTATGGTCAACTGATTTTTGACAACGCCCCTAAATCCTCTAGAACTGGGACAAAATAGTCTTTTCAATAACTGGGCATATTGAGAACTGGATCTCAATAGCCAAAAGAATGAAAGAGGACCCCTATCTCACACCCTATACAAAAATTAACTGAATGATGATATTGTGAATTGCTGAGTGTATGTGTTGGGAATGTTTGTGTTTCTTGTAATTTTTTTTAATTAATAAAAAATTAAAAAAAAATTAACTGAAGGTAGATCAAACACCTAAATATAAGAACTAGCACCATAAAGTTTCTAGAGAAAATGTAGGGAAACATCTTCAAGACCTAGCAATAGGAAGTAGCTTCCTAAACTTTACACGCAAAGCACAAGCAACAAAAGAAAAAAATAGACAAATGAGAACTTCTCAAAATCAAATACTTCTGCACCTCAAAAGTATTTTGTCAAAAAGGTGAAGAGGCAGCCAACTCAATGGGAGAAAATATTTGGAAGTCACATATTGGACAAAGGTTTGATCTCCTATATATACAAAGAAATCACACAACCCAACAACAAAGGAACAAACAACCCAATTATAAAATGGGCTAAAGATACAAATAGGCATTTTTCTGAAGAGCAAATACAGATGGCTCAAAAGCACATGAAGAGATGCTCATTTTCATTGGCTATAAGGGAAATGCAGATCAAGACTACAATGAGATAACACCTGACACCCATAAGAATGGCTGCGATTAAACAAACAGGAAACTACAAATGTTGGAGAGAACGTGGAGAAACTAGGACACTTACGCACTGCTGCTGGGAATGTATAATGGTGTAGCCACTATGGAAGACTGTCTGATGGTTCCTTAGGAAACTAGATATCGAGTTGCCCTATGACCCAGCAATAGCACTTCTTGGTATATACATAGAAGAGCTGAAAGCAATGACACAAACAGACATTTGCACACTGATGTTCATAGCAGCATTATTCACAATCACCAAAAGATGCAAACAATCCAAATGCCCATCAACAGATGAGTGGATCAACAAAATGTGGTATATACAGACGATGGAATATTATGCAGCAGTAAGACAAAATGACGTCCTGAAGCACATGACAAGATGGATGAGCCTTGAGGACATAAGATGGATGAGCCTTGAGGACATAATGCGGAGTGAAATTACTCAGACACAAAAGGATAGATGCTATATGATTTGCTTTTATGACAAACATAAAGGTATAAACAGAGGCTTATATTACAGAACATAGGGGACTTAGATATACATAGAAGCTAGAGATGGGTGAGTCATTAGCTAATTAGGTTGAACTCCAATGTAAGGGAATAGACAGGAGTGAAGGTGGTTCTCTAGTGGGTCTGTAAGTAATATTACCATATTGAAGATGAACAAGATTGATAGGGATTGTGTAGACCTACGTGTCCCACTGATTAACACTAGAAATATGAATTAGTTCTCACAAGAATTACTTCAAAGATAGGATTCTTGTACAAAGAGTGTTTAAGTCCAGGATACAGGGGGAAAACTGCCATTGCATGCTATGAGCTATGTTCAAAAGGAAACCATTAGCAACAGCAGAGGTAAATAGTGGGGGGAGGAACAAGAGTTAAGAGGAGGTTTAGATTTCCTATTTGGTGAGGGTATGTTTATTGGTTTTCTTTCTCTTGGGAACAATGAAATTATCTAAAATAGAGAATGTTGATGACAAGTGGACTTTGGGCCCTCTACATGATGCCCGATGAATGCAGGTGGCTGAAGGATGCACTGACAGAGAAGTACATTGGCGAATGATGGTGTGTGAATGAAGGTTGTGCTGCTACAAAAAGAAACAAAGTCGTGAGGCATGCAACGATGTGAATAAATATGTAGGACATTCGATGAGACAAAATAAGCCAGAAACAAATGAACAAGAATGGTATGGTCACCATTAGAAAATGCTTATAAGAAAACAGGGGCCTTGATTGTAAGCTTTTAGAGCAGACACATTAAGTTAGGAGTGGTGATTATTATCTCTGGATTTTGAGAGGCTATTTTATTTATATAACCTGATATTTAGCGATAAGAATGGAGCCAAACAGGTTGGGGTTAAAGTAATTCAGAACATAGGGGTAAGGAAGACAGTGTCTATATTTTAGAACCGTACTTTCTCTTTGAGACCAATGGAAGGAAGATTTATTTGATCTGGAACTGAAATTTTCTGTAATGCATAATCTAATTCAACCTATCTGTATAGCTCAGTTGAACAACTGAAACACAGGGAGCACAGAATAACAAAGAGGTCCTTTAATCCTGTATAGATTACTGCAATGCCTGTATGCATCCTAGATTATATTAAGCAGATAATCAAAAAGTATTGGCAAAGTACCCGGAGGGATGGGAGAAAGAATATTGGACTATTAAACCTTACTATCAGGGAATCCCCTGATATTGTGTCAAAATTTAAGGACACCCAAATCAATAGGCCATACCCTCAATCATGAGGCTTACTCTCGTGAAGCTTATGTAGGTAACGGAGAAGCTTAGACTACCTATAGGCATGCCTAAGAGTTACTTCTGGAGGACCTCTTCTGTTGCTCAGATGTGGTCTCAGTCTCTCTAAGCCCAACTCTGCAAGTGAAATCATTGCCCTCCCCACTACGTGGGACATGACACCCAGGGGTGAAAGTCTCCTTGGCGACGTGGGAGATGATTCCCAAGGATGAATCCAGACCTGGCACTGTGGGATCAACAATTCTATCCTGCCCAAAAGGGGGAAAAGAAGTGTAACTAATAAAGTATCAGTGGCAGAGAGAGATCAAATACAGTCGAGAACGTACTCTGGAGGTTGCTCTTACACAAGCTTCAGGTAGACCTTGCTACCTGTCATAACCTGCCAACCCCCAACCAGGACCATTCTAGCCAATCCTAAAGAACACCTAGGGCAAAATATAACATTCCACAAAGGTTCCATGTACTAGAGTAACTTTCCAGAAACTTACAACCTCCAGATGGGTCCCTGGTCCAGATAATTCCTGGACACCTAGCCCAGCCTCTCCAGAACATCAGATAGTTCCATCTCCCTACCCCATATTAGTGAAAGACCCTTCCAATATGAAAAATTTATAATTGCCATAGCCCAAACACCCCTCAAGAGAGGGATGGAAAGATCAAAGGTGATATTGGAATTATACAGAGAAGATAGGATTTTACAAATGAATATGAATGCTGAATCATTAAATTGGTATCTCTATTAGTCTCCAGTATTTTAGAGCAGCTAGAAGTAAAAACCTAAAATTGTAAAATTGTAACCCATGTCACAGTCTGAAATAAGTTCTACAACTAACTGTGGTACTGTGCTTGGATTATTTATAGCTTTTTTGTATATGTGTTATTTTTCACAAAAAAAAGAAGGGAAAAAAGTCGATTGTGATGATAGAAAAGTATTTAAGCTCTCTAGCCTCCTATATTCTGGAGCAGCTAGAAGGAAAAATATGAGAGGATCGTATGGTAGCCCATGACAAACTCTGGGATCTGTCCTGTAACTACTTGTTGAAGAGTGCTTTGAAAACTACTGCTTTTTTATTTCTTTACTTTGAATATATATTATACTATACAGTAAAAAAAGTTAAAAAAAATCCAGGAAAAGTCCAACTGTACACTTCAAATAGAGGTTTCCCCTGTTTTACTAAAACATTTTTTTCATCTTAAAAAATTGGTTGTTTTGTTACAGAAAATTTGGAAGCTACGTGAAAGTAAAAAGAAAAGTATCTACAGACAACCACTCTTTATGACTTTAAACATATATGTAAATAAATGTTGTAAATATATAAAAATATGTGTATAAACATATATATACAACATTTATTTACTTTTTACATTTAGCATTATGCCATAGGATCGGTGCCATATATTTCTTAATTTTAGTTTGAAATAATCATAAATTCATAGGAAATTGCAAAAAAAAATGTACAGAGAGGTCCCATGTGCCTTCCACCCTATTTTCCCCCATGATTACCTCTTATATAATTAGAGTACACTATCACATTCAGGAAATTGACCTTGGTACAATGTGTGTGTAGAGTCCTATGCAATTTTGTCCCTTATGTTGTAGATTTGTGTAGCCACATGATGAACCTTGATTGTTTTAGTTTGCTAAAGTTGCCAGAATGCAATATACCACAAAAGATCAGCTTTCATAAAGGAGTTTTATTAAGGTACAAATGTGCAGTTCTAAGACCATAAAAACATCTGAACTAAGGCATCCAGAGAAAGATACCTTGACTCTGAAGAAAGGGCCGGATGGCGCCCAGGTGTCTTATGTCACATGGAAAGGCATGAGGCTGGTGTATGCTGGACCAGTCTTAGGTTCTCTGGGGCAAAACTCTGGGTTCTAGCCTACTTAGCATCTCATGGAAAGGCACATAACCTCCGCTGGACTCTTCTCCCAGCTTCTGGCTTCAGACGGCTCTCGCAGATCCTATGGGTACTTCTGGCGCGTTCCTCTGCATCTCCAAACATCTGCATCTATACTGGTTCTCTAAGCATCTCTTAATGTCTGCGTCTGTTCTCTGTTTCAGCTCTTTTAAGGACTCCAGTAAACTAATCAAGACCCTCCTTGAATGGGCAGAGTCACATTTCCATGGAAACAACCTAATCGAGAGGTCCAAACCTACAATACTGGATCAGGATTAAAAGGACATGACTGTCCCCACAAGACTGAATTTAGGATTAATAGAACATAGCTTTTCTGGGGTACATAACAGTTTCAGACACAGCAATGATGCAGAATGATACAGAACTGTCCTTTTACCCCAAGGCTCACTCTGATACCTTGAGAGCCATATCCATTCTGCTACCGTCCATCCTTAACCCCAAACAGCCACTATTCTGTTCTCCATCTCTATAATTTTTTTATTTCAAGAATGTCATATAAATGGAATCACACCATATGCAACCTTCTGAGATTGGCTTTTTCACTCAGTATAATTCCTTTAAGATCCATTCAAGTTGTCACATGTATCCACAGTTCATTCCCTTTTAATTAATTATTAGTATTCCTTGGCGTGATTTACCATATTATTTTACATGCCTCATTAACAACATTTTAATGACTGCATAATATTCTTACTGGTGGAGAGGCCAGAGAGTTCCTAAGCATTCCCCTATTGTTGGCCATGTAGGTTGTGGTTCCTTTGTCAGACAGCAAGGCATGTGGCCAGCACCTGCTGGGTTTTCACTCTCAAGTTTCACTGCTTTCCCTTCCTGGTTCCAGCGGCCTCCTCTCTGAGCTTCTGTGGGTCCTCTCTTAGCATCTCTGGGGCTTTTCTCTCTCTAAGCTGCCTTCAGACTTCTCTGGGTGTTTCTCTCTGAGCTCTCTTGGCTTTTTCTGACCTTTATGCTCTCATAAAGGACTCCAGTAAAAAGGATTAAGACCCACATTGAATGGATGGGTCACATCTCATCCGAAATAACCTAACCAAAAAGTCCCACCCACAACAGGCCAGCACCCACAGGAATGGATTCAAAGAACATGGCCTTTTCTGGGGTACAGAACAGCTTCAAACCAGTACATGTTGCTATTGACAAAAATAGATGCTACTGAATATCTCATCCACAAACAGTTTTCTGATTCTGATTTCCTTAAGATAGATTCTGAAAGTGGAATTACTTAGACAAGGGAAAAGAGCATATTTCAGACTCTTAAGGCATATTACCAAATTACTTTTCTAAAAGACTACAAACATATAGCACCACCAGCAACACAGAGACTGAGTTAAGAGATTTTCCTAAATTACAAACCGAGTAAAAGTATATTCTATAAAGTCATGCTTTCTACAAAAGCTGTCTGTATTCTAAAAAGTCTTTGTATTTGTTTCCTAGGGCTGCTGTCACAAATCCCCACAAACTGGGTGCCTCACTTGAAGCAACATAAATTTATTCTCTCACGGTAGAGGAGGCTGGAAGTCTGATTCAAGGTGTCAGCACGCTCCCATTGAAGGCTCTGGGGAAGAAGCCCTTCTTGCCTCTTCCTAGCTTCTGGTGTTCGCCAACAATCCTTGGCATTCCTCAGTTTGTAGAGGCCACTCCAATTTCTGGCTCTGCCTTTACATGGTGTTCTTTCCTCTGTGTATCTCTGAATCTCTCTCTCCTTATAGAGCCCCTAGTCACTGGATTTCAGGGCCACCTTAATCCAGTATGACCTCATCCTAACTTGATTATATCTGCAAAGACCTTATTTCCAAACAAGGTCACCTTCCCAGCTACTGGGGATCAGGATTTCGGCGTATCTTTTGGGGGCACACACTTTAACTCACCACAGTCATATAAAGCAAGTTTTTGTAAATAGGATATATTTTCATGCATTTCACATAGCATAAAGTCTTTGTATTGAGTTGATAATCATTCATTAATTTGGCTGCAATTACCAGAAGAAAAGTTAAAAGGACTGCTGCTGAGGAGTGAGATTCAAGGGATGAGGCAGGGAACAGGGGCTTTTAAGATCTTCCAGACTACTTAATTGTTTAAAACCATATGTATGTATTACTTTGATGAACATTCTTTAAAAATTTGGTGAAAAGCTCCCCAGGTGACCATAATGATGGGTTTTGGAACCACCACCATGCAGGAGACAAAGAGCCCCACAAAAAGCCCCAAGAATTGCATCTAGGGACTCTGGCCAGCTCAGTGTTCCTGGGTGAACTCAATGAGCCAGTCCTGTGATAGGGCCAAGACGCGCTGGTTTTGGTACGTATGATCTAAAATTATCTTTGTATAATGCTGCCTTCTTTGGGACCAACATGATTAGAGCAAAACTGCCTGTTGCATACATCCATGATATAAAAATGGCCAGGCAACCTGAGCATGCAATGATCTGGGCCTTCTCTGCATTAATTTGTTGGCTACCTCAGAGAGACTGACCACTGCAAGAAAACTAAAGCCCTTAGAGATGGGTAAGGAAAAATTGAGAGAATGAAAAAGCTTATATCTGAGAGGACAAGTCACTGACGTGGATATTGCGAGCATGCCATGGACAGGTTGAGCCCACGAGTGCCAGCTGGAGGCTCCATTGGGACCATCATCAATTTTGACCAATATTTTAAGTTAAGACAACTAATTAGGGGCCTTGTTGCGTTGCTGGTGATATTAATTAGCTAACTCCATGAGCAGAAACTGAATCCTAAAGGTATCTTATCCACATAGTACACAGATCTCTAGATACATTTATTTCCACCTACTATGAACAATTGAAGATTTGGGCAAAAGCCCTATTCTCTTAACTTCATGTGTCCACTGTCATTAGCAGTCCCACACTCAACACAGGGCATGCTGGAATTTGAGCCTGGGAAAGTGGAATAAACTCTGACTTGCCGTCCCTGGAGCAAGCTGGGAAAATTAACCAAACCTGCAGGCACCATAATCCAAGCCAAGTTGAGAGAGGGTGCAAAACTCAGGTCAGGGTCCTTGGCCCGTGGAGCAGACAAGACATGGAATACCATTTCTCTTTGAAAACAACAACAAAATTGACCGTTTCTTTTGTAATTCTAGGACATCCACTCAGACTTGGAAAAGGGAACCTGGAAAGAGGGAGTAAGGATTTGTGGTTCAGCTAAAGGAAGCCTGGCTCGGGGCTTCACTACACATCAGCTATGGTGGACTGCAGTGAGCAAACGTTACAAACCACGGATATGAGTTCACCAGCCACGCTGCCTCCTCAGTCTCATTACCCCCTGAGGGTAACGGATGTGGGTGCAAATGTCAGCACTAGGCACAGTTAGCACCGCTTAGAACCACACTCAGCCTGAGGTGCCTCCAGGCCCCCCAAAGTGGTTGGGTTTCAGACCCTGCTACAAACACTTTACATCTGGTGCAACAGATGTGGCCTTAAGAAATGAAGAACTAAATTATGGGAAACCATTAGTAGAGCAAGAAGCACCCACAGAGTGAGAAAAACAATTCACAATATCTTACCTGAAAGAGAATTCCTATTCAAAATATATAAAAAATTCCTCCAAGTCAATAAGAAACAGAGAGCAGAAAACAAAAATGGACCAAGGGCTTCAACAAGAGCATCTCAAAAGAGAACACCAAATGTCCAATAATATATGAAAAAGTGCAGTGCTTCATTTTACTTCATCAAGGAAGTGAAGATTCAAAGCACAATTCAATAACACCACATACAGCCTGAAATGGCTATAAAGAAAAAGAAGAATATTTAGTATGGGTGACTTTTTTTATTTATTAATTAAAAAAATTAACAAACCAAATAAAACATATATAATCAGTAATTCACAATATCATCACTTCGTTGCATATTCATAATTTCTTAGAACATTTGCATTAATTCAGAAAAAGAAATAATAAGACAATAGAAAAAGAAATAAAACGAACACAGGAAAGAAAAAAAAAAAGATTATACCTACCATACCCCTTACCCCTCGCTTTCATTGATCACTAGCATTTCAAACTAAATTTATTTTAGCATTTGTTCCCCCTATTATTTATTTTTATTCCATATGTTCTACTCGTTTGTTGACAAGGTAGATAAAAGGAGCATCAGACACAAGGTTTTCACAATCACACAGTCCCATTGTGACAGCTATATCATTATTCAATCATCCTCAAGAAACATGGCTACTGGAACACAGCTCTACATTTTCAGGCAGTTCCCTCCAGCCTCTCCATTACATCTTGGATAACAAGATGATATCTACTTAATGCATAAGAATAACCACCAGGATAACCTCTCGACTCTGTTTGGAATCTCTCAGCCATTGACACTCTGTCTCATTTCATTCTTCCCCCTTTTGGTCGAGAAGGTTTTCTCAATCCCTTGATGCTGAGTCTCAGCTCATTCTAGGATTTCTGTCCCACGTTGCCAGGAAGGTCCACACCCCTGGGAGTCATGTCCCACGCAGACAGGGGGAGGGTGGTGAGATTGCTTG